>CAUYQU010064955.1:0-12867 GCA_963574635.1 Cheracebus regulus | reverse complement strand
TGTAAACCAAAACCTTTTCACATGTGAGTCCTAAAACTATGAACCTAAGATTCTTCCACGTGTAACATCTAAAGTATAAGCCTATATAAAAGCTGAACTTCCCTTTGTTAGACGAGCTTGGCTATTAGGCAATTATGCCACATTGCTCCCAGCTGAAAATGAATTCCTTCCTCCTGTATTCGGTGTCCGAGAGATCCTTTCCCGTGGCTGCTCCTGCTACAGGAGAATCACTTGAACCCGGGAAGCAGAGGTTGCAGTGAGCTGAGATCACACCATTGCACTCCAGCCTGGGCGACAAGAGAGAAACTAGGTCTCAAAAAAAAGATTTGTTCTTTTAAAGATGCAAGATAAAAAGGGTCATGCTTACAAACTTGTAGTGTCACACTCAGGAAACTTGGTCTCTGGGTAGAAAATTTACAATTCTTCAGGACATATGAAAAGCAGAAGGAGGTTCAATTTTGTTGTTCTTGGGGGCAGAAAAGGACAGATGACCACTTAATAGGATATGTTGGCTCCTTTTCACTTGCATGCTTAGTTACACAGCCTTAGCAGACAGACACCTCCTTCGAGAAGCAGAGGTATGTTCACAATACTGTAGTTGATCCCTGTGACACTGAAGGACCTTGATCATAATGAATTATCTTTTTCTACGTTCATCCTCAGAGGAGAACAATAAAAACAAAGGACTGGAAGGAAACAAAAACCAGGTTTTTTTTAAAGTTTTGGCTCCATACAGTGCAAACATTTTCATTAAAACCTGTTTCTTTTATGTTCTTTGCGGTTAGCTTCAGGCTTTTGTTTAGTGCATTAGATGGTGAGTTGAAGCAGGAACCATGTGAATTTTGTTTCCTACTCTTTTCCTAGTACATAGCACAGTGCCTGGCACATACTAGATGCTCAGAAAATACGTGAACTGGTAAAGGTGCATTTTTAATACCAAGATTTTAAAGAAAAGACCAATTTAACTGGAAAATCTCAACTGTTCAGTGATGTTGTCATTTCAAAAAAGTACATTTTTTAAAATTTCTGCCACAATCATACTAGTTTAGGCCACCATGACATCTCACCTGCATGCCTCTTCCTTTTTATTTTACATTTTCAGAGACAAGGTCTCGCTCTGCTGCACAGGTTGGAGTGTAGTGGCATGATCTCGGCTCACTGCAACCTTCACCTCCCAGGCTCAGGTGAACCTCCCACCTTAGCCTCCTTAATAGTTGGGACTATAGGCTTCCATCCTCATGCCCGGCTAATTTTTGTATGTTTTGTAGAGATGGGGTTTTGACATGTTGCCCAGGCTGTTCTCAAACTCCTGGGCTCAGGTAGCAGAAAGGAATAATTCATTGAACGGATTTGGTCACATGCCTTGTCTTTTCCTAAGAGGGGCCTGGTCGCTTAGTGAGCATTTGTAGAGCTCTAGACCCCAGGAGGGCTCTGCCAGCCCCTGGTGGTGCCTGAGGCTCTGAGGAGATGAGTGAAGGCCCTGACTTTCAGGCAGTCGGTTTTTTCCAGGTGAATCTATGTGCTGACTTTGCTGCTTACTCAATCAAAAGCATTTTAAGAAGAAGCTGTTGCTCCTGAAGAATGGGGGAAGCCATCTTAGGTTGTAACCTCTTAGTATTAAAGAGGCTTCTTGTTCAACAGCTGACTTTAAGCATTTTGAAATTAAAATGCACTATGCTCAATACATGGATTATTTCCTTAAGTAAAGCCTCCCCACCCCAACATCCTGCCAGTTTGCTCCTCCAAAATAAAAGTACATTCAGCATTGATCATCCTTCCTCAGCTGCTTAGTTCTCTTGGTCATATTAAGAAAGCATAAGGCTGGACATGGTGTTTCATACCTGTAATGCCAGCACTTTGGGAGGCTGAGGTAGGTGGATCACCTGAGGTCAGGAGTTCAAGACCAGCCTGGCCAACATGGTGAAACCCCGTCTCTAGTAAAAATACAAAAATTAGTTGGGTGTCATGGTGGCTGCCTGTAATCCCAGCTACTTGGGAGACTGAGGCAGGAGAATCGCTTGAATCCGGGAGGCAGGCAGAGGTTGCAGTGAGCCAAGATTGTGCCACTGCACTCCAGCCTGGGCGACAGAGTGAGACCCTGTCTTAAAAAAAAAAAAAAAAAGGCAGAGGTAATCAAGAATCCACAATTATCTAATTGGAGGGTAATTAAAAGCTATCAAGAAGCTTATGGTGTCTGTGAGATTCAGAACCCTGTGAGGGTGGACAGGCAGGACTATTTTTGCCTGGGGCAGCCTTGAATCTCTTCCTTAAGGTTGACAATGCAGCATTTCCTTTTGCAGAATTCCCAGAAGCAGCCTGTCAATGTTGGTACGGCCAAAGCACACAACTTGGTCTGTTTGGGCTAATGCCCATGTGGGAATTAAATCCAGACAAGCCTTGGCCTCCCTGCTTGTCTCAAAAACTTGGCTGAGTTTAAAAACTGGAATCATCTCTGTTGCTTTCTACTAAGGCTAGACTAGAAGGTTCCATTTACCTGCGTCCATTTCACAGATGCACATATGCCTTTGCAGCTTTGCCTCAAGAGGGCTGTTTCTCAGTATTTCACTCATTTTTTACTGCAAGGGAATGAGACTGTTAGTATTTTAAAGGCTGGTTCATCTTGGGCCTCTTGACCTTGACCAAGAGCTTTGCTTTTGGTATTGGACATTAGGTGGTGGTTTAAGATCTCCTGATGGGATCCATTAGATGGTATCTAACTATCATGTATTATTTGGTTTATTGAAGAGGAGTTGGTTTTTCATCTGATTCCAGTTCCCTGATCTTTTATTTTTTTCCAACATAAATACTGACATTTTCTTAAAGATTTCTTTCATAACAAGCATCAGTTATGATTTAGTTCCAGGCTTTGCAGAAATGAGTGTTTATTTTCAGCTGCACAAGTGATGACTAGAGGAAAAAAAAAACTGCTATTAAGGGAAATGTTGACTGTTGCTGGTTGAATATTATAATTGTATACCAGCTTTCCGCTTATTGAACTTCAGTACTTTCTGCCAGTTCAAGAAAAATCTCTGTTGCAGCCCAGGAAACATTGTAAACATAGGATATTGACCTACAGAGTGTGATTACCCTAGCAATCAGCTTCAGTAGATGTAACTTTTGGTGGTTGCTTTGTCTCCTAAGTATCCATTTTAAAAGCTGATGAGAATGAATAAAGCCATGCATATTGAATATAAAGCAGACTTTCAGGGTATCTGTCTTAATTTTTTCCTCTTCCCCATTGGTGTACATAGGCTGATGCAGATAGTTTTTATATGGCATGCAATGGCCGCCAGTTCAACTCAATAGAAGATGACATTTGCCAGCTAGTGTATGTGGAAAGAGCTGAAGTGCTGAAATCCGACGATGTGTGAATTGTTTTTATATTAGATTAAAATATATCAGATTATTATAAAATTGAATGATAAGGTAGCTGTGAAATACCCAGAATAGGCCAGTCCGTAGACACAGAAAGTAGATTAGTGGTTGTCAGAGCTGCAGGAAGAGACAAATGGGGGGTGCCTGCTAACAGCACAGGCTTTCTTTTGGAAATGATGGAAGTGGTCCAGAATTAGATTGTGGTGAGAGTTGCACAACCTTGTGAATATACTCCAAGCCAATGAACTGTACACTTTAAAATAGAGAATTTTGTATTATTGAATTTTATCTCATTTTCTAAAATTGTAAAAAATGTAAAAAAAGAAAAACAGATACTGCATTGTTGAAATTGAGTATTCATCAATTCTAGATCAATGAAGCATTGACTGCCTGGAGCTGAAAATAAATGTTTTTGTTTTCAATATTAACCCTTAATCGTCTTCCTAACTCTTGTTTCTGCCTTTTATTTCTGAGGCAGTGTCTTGCTCTGTCAGCTAGGCTGGAGTGCAGTGGTGCGATCTTGGCTCACTGCAGCCTTGCTCAAGCATCTGCCAGCCTCAGTCTCCTAAGTAGCTGGGACTACAGGTGTGTATCACCACATCTGGCTAATTAAAAAAATTTTTTTTGTAGAGACGAGATCACAAGGCAGGCATGGTGGTTCATGCCTATAATCCCAGCACTTTGGGAGACCGAAGTGACGGTTCGCTTGAGCACAGGAGTTCAAGACCAGGCTCGGCAACATGACAAAACCCTGTCTCTACAAAAAATACAAAAATTAGCCAAGTGTGGTGGTGAGCACCTTTGGTCCCAGCTACTTGGGAGGCTGAAGCAGGAAGATCACCTGAGTCGGGGGAGGTCCAGGCTATAGTGAGCTGTGAATACGCCACTGCACTCTAGCTTGAGCAACAGTGAGACTTTGTCTCAAAAAAAAAAAAAAGAAAAAAAAAAGGCTCTCTATGTTACCCAGACTGATGAGATGGTACTGTGAGAGTGAGAAATGTGTTTCCTCATGAGACTTGTTCTCAGAACCGTAATTCTGGAGGTGTACTCATGTCTTAGAAAAGAAATATAAACAAAACCTTGTACAAAATGAAATAATCCTCAAACTACATTTCTTCTGGTAGTGGATTTTCTTTTTTCTTTTTGAGATGGAGTCAAACTCTGTTGCCCAGGGGAGTACAGTGTCACGATCTCGGCTCACTGTAACCTCTGCCTCCCAGGTTCAAGTGATTCTCCTGCCTCAGCCTCCTGAGTAGCTGGGACTACAGGTGTGCACCACCATGCCCAGCTAATTTTTTTGATTTTTTAGTAGAGATGGGGTTTCACCATGTTGGCCCAGGATGGTCTCAATCTCCTGATCTCATGAGGCCCGCCTCGGCCTCCCAAAGTGCTGGGATTACAGGCATGAGCCACCGTGCCTGGCCTGGTAGTGGATTTTCAATAGTGGAAATATTGCTTCTCAGATAGTGATGAGCTGGGTGTCGCAGACAATTTCACATGAAAAACAGAAATAAAAAGCCATAATGTCAGTGCTAAGGAACAGGAAAAAAAGCTCTCCCTCATGCCCTCCACTCACCCCTTACCCACCCAAAGCCATCCTTTCTATTTTCACAAATCACTTATGTCATTATAAATAGGCAGAGACACAAATAAATATAGTAAGACAAAGCAAAAGACCACCAATTCATTTTTTGGGTTTAAAAAATAAGAATGGATCTCTACTTTGAGGTAATGGATGTGTCATGATTTATAGAAAGCTCCATTCATTCATGTATCTGTTTATCAAAAAACTGTAGCCACGAAATTACAAAAGTGTATCAAATTTCACAACTATGAAGGGTTTGCATGGAAAATTTTATATTTTTACACTAATACACCTAAAATAAGAGCCTGTTAATCTTACAAGCTCTTACAAGAGCAGAGAACTTCTGATCAGTCTCGGTACACTGGCCGTGTTTATAACCAATGTAAATAGCTAAAAATGTTCTACAAAACAACTCAAGAGAAAAGGTTTGAGGCACCCTTCTTCACTTTCTTCAGCACTCCAGGAGCTCTCTTCCTGCCTTGGATGCTAAGAACATGAGAACCATGTCAGCTCTGCATCTTGTGCTTTGCTAGCCTCATAAATCCAACCAGGAAGAGATTTTTTAGAGCAAAAATGAACCTTTTTAAAAGGTAAAAAGTAATCTTTGTTCTGATTGAGGGGACTTCTGTATTCCACATTCCTAAATAGCAAGTGTCATGTTCTCACTGCTTAGTCTTAAGACATGGAACTGAACTTCCTGAGGCCTGGGTTTCCTCCTCGGTAAGATGCCACACAAAGAATGCCTCTCACAGAGTATTTGTGAGGTTAAATTGGAAAATGTGTGTGAGGTCATCTAGTGCAGTGCCTGGCATACAGCCGGTGCTCAAACGAATGCTGATGGCATCTCAAATCAAATGCCATGATGAATATAAGACTGTATTATTAACTGTGCATTCTTCAGCAACGATCAGATTTAATCACCATCAACTTATAATACTGAATTTCCCTGATATGGCATTCTAACCTACTATGTGATCATTTGCAAACATATTCTGTCTCTGCTACTATATAGCAAATCTCTGAGGGTGAGAAGCAAGGTTTGGTTAACTTGGCAATCACTTGCTACTTTGGGCTCGGTTATGGCTAAGTGTATTAGTCTGTTTTCACACTGCTAATAAATATATACCCGAGACTGGGAAGAAAAATAGGTTTAATGGACTCAGTTCCACGTGGCTGGTTTAATGGACTCAGTTCCACAATCATGGCAGAAGACCAAAGGCACTACTTACATGGAGGTGGCCAGAGAGAATGAGAAAGAAGTAAAAGTGGAAACCCATTATAAAACCATCAGATCTTGTGAGATTTATTCTACCTCAAGAACAGTATGGGGGGGGAACCATGGTCTCCCACCAAGTCCCTCCCACAACACATGGGAATTATGGGAGTGCAATTCAAGATGAGATCTGGGCAGGGACACAGAGCCAAACCATGTGGCTAAGGCTGGCATGCACCTTCTTGCTTTCCTCAGAGCCCCAGTCAAGACCATAGTGACATTAAAGCAATCTTGTTTCTTGGATCCCAAATCAAGAATCCTGATCTTCTGCCTCTTCTGACCCTGTCCTCTGTCCTTAGTGCCCAAATCTCCAGGGGAAATCTATTGGTCCACTCCAGGCCTTGACTGCCCAGATCTATACTTTTTAAAAGAAGTGCCATTGTATGGAGAGGCTTGCACCTCTTGTAGCTTCCTATGTTTTCATTCACTGATTCCACAACTCTGTATTGAGTCTTTATTCATGCATAGTTCTAGGCACTGTGGCATGTGGTAGTGAGTAGGACAAAGCCTCTTCCCATGAAAATTACAAACTCGAGTTGGGCAATAATTGGGTAAGTACACGATGTGCCAGATTTTACTATGTGCAGTGAAGCAAAATGAGCAGTGCAAGGGGATTGAGAGTGATGTTAGGGTGGCGTGCTATATAAAACAGTGGTCACAGGGTCCTGCCTGATAAGACATTTGAGGAGAGATGTGTAGAAAGTGAGGGGGAAAGCTCTGCAGGTATTCGCAGATGGACAAACCAGGGAGAAGGAACTCTAAGCAGGCAGTCCTGAGACAGGAGCTTGCTGAGCATGTAAGAACAGCAAGGAAGGTCGGCACTTCTGGACAGAGTGGGCAGCGTGAAGAGTAGTGGATGAGAGCTGTGAGTGGAGAGAGATCACGTAAAGGCTTGGTAGAGAATGATGTTTTCATTGCAGTGGAGATGGTGAGCGTGGAAGGCTGTAGCACAGGAGTGATATGAGCTGAGACGTGTGAAAGGAGCACTCCATCTATTCTGTGAGAACCAGGCAGGACAGGGCAATGGGCAATCCATTGTAGGAGCCGAGAACGCTTAGCAGTGCCTGTGACTTGCCAAGTGGGAAATGTCGGAAGCTTGTAGGAAGGTGGCTGGAGTGGTATTGTGAGAATGGTTGGAATATGGAAACATTGTGTGACAGAGCTAAAGCGTTGCTCAAAGAGCAGATGTAGATGGTGAGAGAAAGGCAGCAGAGGAGGATGGTTCCAGAGGCTTTGCCCAAAGACACTGCAACAACAGCAACAACAGAGTTGCCATTTACTGAGATGGGGATGAGTTTGGATAGAGCAGGTGTTGGACGTGCTGACAGTTTGAGATGCCGGCTAAACATCCAAGCAGGCATGTCGGCTATTCAGTAAGATGGTTGGGTCTGGATTTCAGGACAGACATGATCGAGGGATGCGTGTTTGAGAGCTGTCTATGCATCAGTGACACTTCAAGCCATGGGGACTGGTTGATATTATCTAGAGAGGGATCATAGCTAGAGAAGGGAAGGGATCTGAGGACTGGGTGAGGACTTAGCTCTAGGGTGTTGCACATGTAGATGTTGCTACAAGGCAGCAGCGTCAGGAAAGAAGTCAGAGAAAGACGAGACACAGAAAGACTGGACACAGTGTGGTAGAGAACCACCAAGGGAGAGCTCTGTCCAGAAAACCAAGAAAAGAAAGTGTTTTTGGAGGGGTTTTCATGACAAACCCATGAAAGCAGGAAATCTTGGCTCTATGGTTAACATATGTCCAGAAAGTGACCTCTTATCCCACCCCACTCTCCAGTGTGGTGCAAGTCACCTTCAACTTCCTCCCAGTCAACAGCACAAGTCTTTAACTGGTCCTCTGCTTCCATCCTGACTGTCCTTATAGCCTACTGTCCACCCAGCAGGCAGAGTGATTCTCTTAATGTATAAGGCACTTCACGCTTTTTTGTTTAAAAAAGAGCCTTACAGGCGGGCGCGGGGCTCAGGCCTGTAGTCCCAGCACTTTGGGAGGCCAAGACTGGCGGATGATCTGAGGTCAGGAGTTTGAGACCAGCCTGGCCAACATGGTGAAACCCCATCTCTGCTAGAAATGCAAAAACTAGGTGGGCATGGTGGCATGTGACTGTAATCCCAGTTACTCAGGAGGCTGCAGCAGGAGAACTGCTTGAACTTGGGAGGCAGAGGTTGAAATGAGCTGAGATCACACCACTGTACTCCAGCCTGGGCAACAGAGTGAGACTCTATCTCAAAATAAATAAATTAATAATTAATTTTTTTTAAAAAAAGGGGGTCTCACTATGTTGCCCGGGCTGGTCTCAAGTTCCTGGGCTCAAGCCATCCTCCTGCCTCAGCAAATGGTGTTGGTGGTTGCATAAAGACAGGATTGAGGGTTGATCATGTGATTTGACAATGGAGTTATTTATTGGTAACCTGTAGTAGAGCAGTTAGCTGGATGGGGGTGGAGGGATGAAAGCCTTATTCTACTACAATCAATATAGAAAGGATGGGTCAATAAACATTTGTAAAGGTCTTCATCCTAATTTGCAGAAATACAGAGCATAACTACAAAAGAATATCATTGCATATCACAAGCTTTGCAAAATTTAAGAGTTACTACACCAATTCTTTTTTGCTTTTTTTTTTTTGAGACAGAGTCTCACTTTGTTGCCAAGCACCAGGCTGAAGTGCAGCGGCGCAATCTCAGCTCACTGCAACCTCCACCTCCCAGGTTCAAGCAATTCTCCTGCCTCAGCCTCCAGAATAGCTGGGACTACAGGCACACGCCACCACACCCAGCTAATTTTTTTTGTATTTTTAGTAGAGACGGGGTTTCACCACGTTGGCCACCATGGTCTCGATCTCTTGACCTTGTGATCCACTCGCCTCGGCTTCCCAAAGTGCTAGGATTACAGGCATAAGCCACTGCACCTGGCCACAACACCAATTCTTATTGAGAATGTGCAGCAGTAGAGTTTCCCAATCTGCTTTAGAAATGTGAATTGGCACACTGTTTTAGAATATGATTATATTCTAGTTTAAGGAAATTTTGCCTATCCTATAACCTAGCATCTACTTCTAGATTTATACCCAGAAGGTCATATGCATCATGTTACATAGACAATAATATTCACAGCGGCAGTGTTTATGGTATACCCTGAAAGCAAAGGAAAACAGACAAAAGAAAGGATCACAAGTCATAAGGGATTCACACAGAGAAATACCAGTGTTGTGATATGGAGAGAAATGAACTTTGGCTTCACACAATAATATGGAGGCAACTTAAGTGAACTGAAGGATAAAAGGGGCCCCATAGAAAGTTGTACTTTTATGTATTCATATGAAGTCTAAAGACAGGTGAAATGAAGCTACATGTTACTTACAGGTTGCAAATTTAGAAGATAAAAGTATAAGAAAATGTGAGGAAGCTGTTACTTTAAAAAAAACTCAAAAATAAAAATTAGCCAGGTGTGGTGGCATGTACTCTTTATCCTTCCAGGTATGTGGGAGGCTGAGGCAGGAGGACTGCTTGAACCCAGGAGTTGAGGGGTGCAATGAGCAAAGATCACGCCACTGCTCGCCATCAGTCTCCAGCCTGGGTGACAGAGCAGGACCGAGTATCGCAAAAGAAAAATAATAATAAAAACAAAAAGGATCATAAGTATCTGTGCAAGAGGAGGAATCTATAACTATAAAGAGCGCCTAGGTTACTGCCATGGAGCTCAAAGTGTTGTTTAAACAAAATTATGCTTACATAGCTATTCTATTTTTCACAACTCCCCAAAATCTACATCTATTTTAAAAATCAACATTTCAGTGAATGTGCAGTACTCTAGAATTTTAAAATGTTAAAAACAGACAACAGGTGATGAAGTATGGAGACAGCAAGTATGTACACTTTTTTTTTTTGAGACAATGTCTCACTCTGTTGCCCCATCCTGAAGTACAGTGGCAGGATTTTGACTCACTGCAACCTCCACCTCCTGGGTTTCAGCAATCCTCCTGCTTCAGCCTCCCAAATAGGTGGGACTACAGGCACAAGTCACCATGCCTGGCTAATTTTTGTATTTTCTGGTAGAGATAGAGTTTCATTATGTTTCCCAGGCTGCTCTCTAACCCCGGGCTCAAACGGTCCATTCACCTCACCAAAGTGATGTGGTTATAGGTGTCAGTTGTACCTGGTCAAGTATGCATACTTTATCAAAGCCATTATAAAACAGAGGCAAGATTTGGATGGTTACTGGAGAGTGATATGGGCTCAAATAAATAGTTTTCTTAAGGTGAGGAGGTACAACAAATAAGAAAGTTGATCCAATGGACAAACAAATTTTTTAAAAGAGAGAAGGGCCCATTGTAAAAGCGAAGTTCATAAAAAATTGAAATGAAAGGAGATCTTACACAAAAATTAAAGAATTGATCTTACATAAGACCATGGATGATTCATCCATTATAACAGAAGAATTTAGATACAGGTGGATTCATCTGGGGCCAATATCTGTTTCTGTTTTTCTTTTTTTTTTTTTTCAGTGAAATATGAGGCAAGAAAAAAATCAGGATAGTGAACTGACTAGCGAAATGAAGTAAGGGGTAAATTTGGAGATCAGGAATGTACCATTAGTAAGTATAAGTCAGTCAGCCTGTGGGTTTTCTGAAGACATTTTTAGCCATTGGGGCAGGCATGCAACAAGTACAAATAACACACAACAGATGACACACTGTACCACTCATACCTGGGGGTCCTTTATTCATTCAAAATTAATTCTTCTTCATCTACTCTTGGAGATAAGGCTTCTTGTAGACCTGGTGATATCAGGATGAACAAATACAAGTGGTCACTGAAAACATGGAGATTATATTCTAACACAAGGGAAACTATTAGGACACCCACCCTTCAATAGACATAAGAATAATTTTTTTTTTTTTTTTAGGCAGAGTCTAAGTCTGTCGCCCAGGATGGAGTGCAATGGTGTGATCTCGGCTCACTGCAACCTCCATGTCCCAGGTTCAAGCAATTCTCCTGCCTCAGCCTCCTGAGTATGAGTAGCTGGGATTACAGGCACCCGCCACCATGCCTGGCTAATTTTTTGTATTTTTAGTAGAGATGGGGTTTTGCCATGTTGGCCAGTCTGGTCTGGAACTCCTAACCTCAGGTGATCCACCTGCCTTGGCCTCCCAAAGTGCTGGGATTACAGGTGTGAGCCACTGCACCTGGCCTCATAAGAGTAATCTTATCATCTCCATATGTGAGGCTATCCCTAGAAGAGTGTCGTCCTGGAGGTACCAGCTAATGGGTCCATGATAATCAAATATAATAAAAATCTGCTCTGTTGACATCTCCCATATACTCTTTTGGACAATGTTATAATCAGAATATAGAAACTCAATTTTGATGATGTTAAAAAATAGGACTACCGAGCCTTGCCCATAGGTAACCAACCCACTGGGGTCTATGTTGGGGCACAGGGTAGCCACCTTGCTTGCATTTTCCAACAGTCTGGCCCCTGACATGCTGACACACATATCTATAATGCCTCACTGAGCTGAAAAGAATACCCTGGGTAAAGATGTTCTTGTGCTCAGAGCATGAATTTAAGAAGACAGGAAATGGACAGTGGAGTATGCCCACCAAAGAGATCTCAAAGCCCCCTGATCTGGAACATTTGGAGTTAGCCGAGCAACGGACAACAGGAGGGGTGGGGGAGGGGTTGTTCCATGTAGGCCAGTTGAGAAAGGCATGAAGATTTTGTTTCCTCTTGCACAGTACAGTCCTGCATTACAGAGTTTCTGGTATTTTTGGTGATACATCCCTCCATGATGTCAATAGAATCTTAACCAGGGGAACTGAAGCTGAAGCTGAAAGAGAAAGTCATCAAGAATGGAAAATTTCTGAAAGATATGAGATAGATCCAGAAGACTAGGAAGAGACCTGGCCAGAAAGCTGAGTCTTTCAGAGGTGAAAGAAGCTTTATGCAGCCAACACAGATCTGAGGCTAGTACCTGTGTCTGAGGGTCTGCGTGTCAGGGAGAGCTGCTGCTCATGGACACAAGTTGCATCATCAACTGATTCCCTAGGGCCATGTCAGTGACAGCCTCAGTGACAGACTTTGCCTCCTTCCTGTCTTCTCTGCTGAAACTCCACATGGTTTTGTATAAGGCTAGGAGGGTGCTTCAGACCTGGGCTCTCCAGATGAAGAGTGTGAGGCTGGGGCTAGTGCCAGGTCTTTCGTGTGTCAGGTTGGGGACCATGTTGCTGTTGGGGATAATTTTTCTCTCAAGCATATACTGTGACGTGGTCTCGGCATATTACTCTTCCTATGAAATAGTCATCCCAAAGCGGCTGACAGTCAGGGGAAGTGAAGATCCAGTGGAAAAGGCATACTATTTGCTATTTATGGAAGGCCAGAAGCACCTGGTTCACCTGAAGGTGAAGAGAAGCCATTTTGTGAATAACTTTCCCATCTACAGTTACCACAATGGCATCCTGGGGCAAGAATCACCTTTCGTCTCCCATGACTGCCACTATGAAGGCCACATAGAAGGAGTGTCAGGTTCTTTTGTTTCTGTCAACACCTGTGCAGGTCTCAGGGGCATCTTGATCAAGGAAGAAAAATCTTACAGCATCGAGCCCATGGAGTCTTCAAGAC
>CAUYQU010064950.1:0-25521 GCA_963574635.1 Cheracebus regulus | reverse complement strand
TTTTATTGAAGATTTTTGTATCTATGTTCATCATGGATATTGGCCTGAAGTTTTCTTTTCTTGCTGAGTCTCTGCCAGGTTTTTGGTATCAGGATGATGTTGGTCTCATAAAATGATTTGGGAAGGATTCCCTCTTTTTGGATTGTTTGGAATAGTTTCAGAAGGAGTGGTACCAGCTCCTCTTTGTACATCTGGGAGAATTCAGCTGTGAATCCATCTGGACCTGGACATTTTTTGCTTGGTTGGCTATTAATTGCTGCCTCAAATTTGGCCCTTGTTATTAGTCTATTCAGGGTTTCAACTTCTTCCTGGTTTAGACTTAGGAGGGTGCAAGTGTCCCAGAATTTATCCCTTTCTTCCAGGTTTACTGGTTTATGTGCACAGAGTTGTTTACAGTAATCTCTGATGGTAGTTTGTATTTTTGTGAAATCTGGGGTGATATCCCCTTTATCATTTTTTATTGCATCTATTTGATTCTTCTCTCTTTTCTTTTTTATTAATCTGGCTAGTGGTCTGTCTATTTTGTTGATGTTTTCAAAAAACCAGCTCCTGGATTTATTGATTTTTTTGAAGGATTTTTCATGTCTCCATCTCCTTCAGTTTTGCTCTGATCTTAGTTATTTCTTGTCTTCTGCTAGCTTTTGAGTTTTTTGATCTTACTCCTCTAGCTCTTTCAATTTTGATGATAGAGTGTCAATTTAAGATCTTTCCATCCTTCTCATGTGGACATTTATTGCAGTAAATTTCCCTCTAGACACTGCTTTAAATGTGTCCCAGATATTCTGGTACATTGTGTCTTTGTTCTCGTTGGTTTCGAAGAACATCTTTATTTCTGCCTTCATTTCATTGTTTATCCAGTCAACATTCAAGAGCCAGTTGTTCAGTTTCCATGAAGTTATGCGGTTCTGAGTTAGTTTCTTAACGCTGAGTTCTAATTTGATTGCACTGTGGTCTGATAGACTGTTTGTTATGATTTCCATTCTTTTGCATTTGCTGAGGAGTGATTTACTTCCATTCATGTGGTCAATTTTAGAGTAGGTGTGATGTGGTGCTGAGAAGAATGTATATTCTATGGATTTGGGGTGGAAAGTTCTATAAATGTCTATTAGGTTTGCTTGGTCCAGATCTGAGTTCAAGTCCTCGATATCCTTGTTAATTTTCTGTCTTGTTGATCTGTTTAATATTGACAGTGGAGTGGTAAAATCTCCCACTATTATTGTGTGGGGGTTTAATTCTCTTTGTAGGTCCTTAAGAAATTGCTTTATGTATCTAGGTGCTCCTGTATTGGGTGCATATATATTTAGGATCATTAGCTCTTCCTGTTGCATTGATCCTTTTACCAATCTGCAATGCCCTTCTTTGTCTCTTTTGATCTTTGTTGGTTTAAAGTCTATTTTGTCAGAGACTAGGATTGCAACTCCTGCTTTCTTTTTGCTCTCCATTGCTTGGAAAATTTTCCTCCATTCCTTTATTTTGAGCCTATGTGTGTCCTTGCACGTGAGATGGGTTTCCTGGATACAGCATGCCAATGGGTTTTGACTTTTTATCCAATTTGCCAGTCTGGGTCTTTTGACTGGGGCATTTAGCCCATTTACATTTAAGGTTAATATTGTTATGTGTGAATTTGATCCTGCCGTTTTGATGCTAAGTGGTTGTTTTGCCCATTAGTTGATGCAGATTCTTCATTGTGTCAATGCTGTTTACCATTCAGTACATTTTTGGAGTGGCTGGTACTGGTTGTTCCTTTCTATGTTTAGTGCTTCTTTCAGGAGCTCTTGTAAGGCAGGCCTGGTGGTGACATAAGCTCTGAGCAATTGCTTGTTCATAAAGGATTTTATTTCTCCTTCGCTTATGAAGCTTAGTTTGGCTGGATATGAAATTCTAGGCTGAAAGTCCTTTCCTTAAGGATGTTGAATATTAGCCCCCACTCTCTTCTGGCTTGTAGGATTTCTGCCAAGAGATCCACTGTGAGTCTGATGGGCTTCCCTTTGTGGGTAATCTGACCTTTCTCTCTGGCTGCCCTTAGCATTTTTTTCTTAATTTCAACTCTGGTGAATCTGACCATCATGTGCCTTGGGATTGCTCTTTATGAGGAATATCTTTGTAGTGTTCTCTGTATTTCCTGGACTTGAATATTGGCTTTCCTTACTAGATTGGGGAAGTTCTCCTGGATAATATCCTGAAGAGTGCTTTTCAGCTTGGATTCATTCTCTCCGTCACATTCAGGTACATCTATCAAATGTAGATTAGATCTTTTCATGTAATCTCATATTTCTTGGAGGCTTTGTTCATTTCTTTTTACTCTTTTTTCTCTAATCTTGCCTTCTCATTTTATTTCATTGAGTTGATCCTCAATCTCTGATAGCCTTTCTTCTGCTTGGTCGATTTGGCTATTGAAACTTGTGTATGCTTCACGAAGTTCTCATGTTGTGTTTTTCAGCTCCATCAGTTCATTTATATTCTTCTCTAAGCTGTTTATCCTTGGTAGCATTTTATCAAACCTTTTTTCAAGGTTCATAGTTTCTTTGCATTGGGTTAGAACATGTTCTTTTAGCTCATAAAAGTTTGTTATTACCCACTTTCTGAAGCCTGTTTCTGTCAATTCATCAGACTCATTCTCCATCTGCTTTATTGTGATCCCTTAGAGGAGGAGAGACATTCTGGTTTTGGGTGTTTTCTTCCTTTTTGTGCTGGTTTCTTCCCATCTTTTTGGATTTATCTACCTGTGGTCTTTGTAGTTGGTGACTTTTGGATGCGGTCTCTGAGTGGACATCCCTTTTGTTGTTGATGAAGTTATTTCTTTCTGTTTTTTAGTATTCTTTCTAGCAGTCTGCCCTTCTGCTGTAGGACTGCTGGAGGTCCACTCCAGACCCTGCTTGCCTGGGGATCACCTGTGGCCACTGCAGAACAGTAAGGATAGCTGCCAGTTTCTTCTTCTGTTTTCTTTTTCCAAGAAGGATACCTGCTAGATGTCAGCCTGAATTCTCCTTTATGAGGTGTCTCTCTGGATATATGGGGGTTGGGAAGCTGCTTGAGGAGACAGTCTGTCCCTTATAGGAGCTCAAGTGCTGAGTTGTGAGCTCTGTTGTTCCATTCAGAGCTGCTGGGCAGGTACGTTTAAGTCTGCTGCAGTGGAACTCATAACTGCTTTTTTCCCCAGGTGCTCTGTCCTGGGAAGGTGGGGCTTTATTTATAACTTCCTGAAGTGCTGCTGCCTTTTTTCAGAGATGCCCTGCCCAGCGAGGAGATAGCCTCGTCACAATCTGCCAGCAGAGGTGTTGCTGAGCTGCCGTGGACTCTGCCCAGCTGCTCTGTGAACTTCCTTGTGGTTTTGTTTATAGAGGTGTAGTTAGAACTGCCTCGGTGATGGTGTTCTGCCTCAGTAATGGCAGACTGTCTCCGTATAGGCAGACTGTCTCCATAATGGCATACTGCCTTGGTAATGGCAGACTACCTCATTGATGGCGGACTGCCTTGGTAGTGGTGTACTGCCTCGGTAATGGTGGACACCCTTACCCCCACAGAGCTGGACCGTCCCAGGTCCAGCTGCGCTTACTGTGAAACTCTTAATCCAGAGCAGTTCAGATTGCTGGTCTTTGTGGGGGTGGGACCCACCAACCTAGATCACCTGGCTCCCTGTTTCAGTCCCCTTTTTTCTGTTGAATGGGCAACTCTGTCTCCCAGGTGTTCCAGGCACCAGTTGAAATGGCCGCCCAGATTTGTGTGAGTTTTTGTGCAGAAACCCATGGAAACAGCTGAAACAGCTGTGCTGGAAACTTGTGATGCTTTTCAGCCTGGGAATCTCCTGGTTTGTGGGCAGTTAAAACTCGTTTTTAAATGTGGTGATCACTCGCCCTCTGCATTCTTGCTGAGAACTGCACTCCTTTGCTGTTCCTGTTTGGCCATCTTCCCCAGTGAATCTTTAACTCTTCTTTCTATGCTTTGCAAGAATGTTTGGTATGGCAATATGCTCCTTTAAACAGTTTCTTAGCATTATTTACTCTTCTCATTGATTTATTGTGAATGTTTAAATATTGATGAGTTGTATACAGCAATACTCTTAAGAAATCTATCATAAGTGCAGTGTGGAAATATTAACAAATTTGATCACTTAATGGTAAATTCATTTTTTCTTTTCCTCTTGTATTCAGTAGGAAAAGTAGTGTAACAATGTGATAGTAAGTAAATGATAAAATACATTCACAAAGATAATTTAAAGAAGTGGTTATTTTTGTCATTTCCATTTGAGATGCTCTTGGGTTTATCTTGGGTACTCTGGGTAGCTTTGAAGTTTAAAAATAAAACATTGCAGTCTGTAAATACATAAAGCAAAGCAATATTTTTGTCTGTCACCAAGCATTCCTATCCTTTTGCTACCTATGTGTGTAAGTCAATACATTCTATGGCCTAAGAACTCTTCTTTGACCAAATAATTTCTAAGGAATCACATATGAAAAGGAACACTCACCAAGTTGGCCAGCTTAACCTGATCAATCTGGGGTTCCACAGTGAGCATGGTGATTTCAGATGTCATAACTAGGTCACCCTCATATCTGTGTGTATATTATATGCAAGTATTTATACACACCTGTATAAACTCACTTGGTCCTCCACAGTAAACTACAAACATTTTTCTTTGTCATTATCTGTCTTCCTGCTCCCTTTTGTTGAGTGTGTTCACTAAGGAATTGCCAAGCAGAACAATTAAAACCTAGATACAGTACATTAAATATTCTCTGAAAGTATTTGTGGCATTTATATAGCATGACCACCTGGAGGGAATTTTCAACAACTGTCTCAAGTCACAGTCTACTAAGTGTTCCCTTGTTGTGTCCACAAGATGAAATGAAGTGTTAAACATTTATTGGATCAATTTAAAGATACTTGATTTTGACTTCAAGCATTTCATCGTCTTTTGCTCAAATTATAGAAACCATTTTAGGCAAAGGAGCTAAATTACCTTAATCCTCACGTCTGTCTTCTATATTGATTTGAATATTTCATTAGACATAATTTTTATTTTTCTTTAAAACAATTCCAATGCTAAATTATTTTCCTCAGTAGCCAAAAGAGCACGGGATGACATTCTGCCTTCTTCACTAGCTTAATTTTAATGTTGTAAAGCTACACAAGCAGAATTCTACCTACATTCCTGCTCAGGGTGATGCAGGAATCTTCTCATCCTCTTTATCAGACTTGTGAACGCTTACTCAGCTTGCCATGCTCAACCCAGCGTGAGGTAGCATGTGAGTGAGCAAGTGCAGGACTCAGCCGGCTGCTCTGGGCACCAGCAGGAGCAAGCTCTGTGCAGGACCCACAGTCAGACCAGGCATGAGCGAGTGAATGCAGGACCTGACTGGCTGCTCCAGGTGTTGGTGGGAGCAAGCACCATACAAGGCCCATGTGTGGGTGTCCACAACCCTGAAACCTGGGAGGAGGTGTTACAGTGCTCCCTTAGTTACACAGTCTGATGGACAGCTTGTGTTAACAGCTCATTTGGACCCTGCCTTGTGTGGAATGGCTGCCCTCCACTGGCAAGGGCAAAGGGTTAGTGTGACAGCATTTCCGGGGGCATACCTGCATTTGGTGGGTCCCAGGCTCTTATCTGGCATCCAAGAAGAATGAGGCCACGTGGACACTTGAAGGAAGGTGAAGGCAGAGAATTTTATTGAGTGGTAGGAATGGCTCTCAGCAGAGAGGTGAGCTTAAAATAGGATGGGAAAGGCAGATAATTCTCACTGAAGTCTGGCCGTCTCTTCCCTGCAGTCAAGCTGTCCCTTCTTCCCCATAGTCTGGCTGTCTTCCCTCCGAAGTCAAGCTCTCTCTCTCTCCTCCCTACTGAGTCTGGGAACTTTATAGGCACAGGATGCAGGACTGAGGCAGGCCGTAGGTAGTTTTGGAAGAGGCAACATTCAGTTGCTAAAAAGGCATTCAGAAAGAACTGTTTGGGAGAGATTGGGCAAACAGGAATAGAAGTTCTCACTTTGGGCCATGGGTTTCAGGCTACTTTGGCTTCAGGTGGTGTTTCACTGGAGACCCGTCCCTGTATGTCTAGAATTCCTCTGACTCCTGCCTGTATCAAAGGCTTATTAGACAATGATGATGCTGGCCATCTACTTAGCAGTATTTGAGAGGCTCCAAGAAAATTCTTCAAAATCTCCAAAAGCCCACAGGCAAATGCCCTGTACTCCATCATTAGTTGGTTTAATCCTTCTGCAAATTTTTGCCTGAAGGAATATATTAAGCCATAAATTACCTAGTGGGAATTCATTTTGTCAAACCAGATTATATTCTCTGAAGCAGGGATGTTGGATTAGAAATCAAGTCTTGGGCACTTGAAAAGTGAAGGAATACTGGGAGAGTGACTATGTTGAAGAAAAGACAGGACAAAGAGCAAAGACCATTTTGAACTATCTGTGACTTAATTCCTGGAAACCAGTATTACTAAGTCTTCAAAGAAGGAGTACCCTATGAAGGAGGCAGGTGGAGGTAAAGCCCCAGGGCATAGCAGAATGGACATCTTCATAGGCCATTAAGTGGAATTAGAGAAGAATGGATAAATGTGAACATTTCTGCAATTGTATGTTAGAAAAAAATCTAGATAGCATGCCTTTGAGTATTACCGCCTTCCAGAAGATGCAAGAGAACACTGGGACAGGCTCAGTCACACGGCCTAATTTCTTTCTAAGTCTGCTTGAATACTTACTTAGTATCCTCCGCATATAAAGTCCAGCTAAAATTCATTTAGTTTCTGCTTGCCATTTAGTCATTAAATCTCTCCTTTGGGTCAAATTTTTCTCTCAGATTTGTAGCCACTGCTTCTCTTGACCTCCATAAGCAGGAAATGTCCATGTACTGCCAAGTTTTCAGAGTCCTTGCTGCCCACAGCAATCAAATGAGATGATCGCCTCAGCCCTAAGCATTGGTCTCAGAGTAGGTTAGAACATACTTTGAACCAGAAAACAAAACAAAACAAAGACAAACAGCCCTGTGAGGTATGTGAGATGTCAGCTTGTCTTGGGAGAAATGTAAGATAGAAATCTGACTCTAAAGCTCTATCTCTGAATGAAGGTTTCTGCAACTTGCTTTTAGGATCACACTGTCCCTTCCTTGGACTGCTGGGAATCATAGCCCCTACTAGCAAACTCAGTTTTCTCTGATCTGGTGATAAACAATGCAAATTAAACCTGCACTAAGTTCTTTTCACCTTCTCCAAAGTTACTTCAAAATAGTTTGTAAATAGCAAAGCTATTTTTTAAAACACCACCTTTAAACCAATTACAAACTATTTTGAATAGTTTGAATATTTGCTTCAAATGATGTTCAGGATGTTTTACAGCACTCGGAGGACAGCACTGCACTTGAGAGTTGACTGCCTTAAATCTTCACCTGACTTGTCTAGAGGGCTTGCCCACACATAATAGCTTCTTAGTTGTTGTTTTAACAACATTGACTGATTTAACAAAAGAGTTACAACATCACTTAGCTCTGTTGTATATTTCAGTTAATTCTGAGTTTTTCCAACTAAAACAGAATGGCTAGTTGAGTATTTTTCTTTTGCTGATTGGAATGACCAACCTTAAAATGTACAGAGATTCACTGGATTGACTTGGAAGACCACCAGTAATCCCAGAAGTGGCTAAATAATTGGGACAAAAGCATTTATGCCTTAGACATGCTTACAGGATGACTGGTCCATGCTATTTTTTTTTTCTGTCCCCTTTCTAGGAAAATTCAAAAAGTGCTTTTCTTTTCACCATTGGACAAATTACTTCAGGATAAATTGGATCCTGTTTACAGTCCAGTAGTTTTATGTAATCAATTTTCTTAAACCTGAGTTTCAAACAGAAACGCTTCAATCATGTCAGAAACCTGAGTAGTTCTAAGAGTCCTCCTTCTTCTAAGTGATACAGCTATAAAGAGCCACGTAACTCTTGTGGGTCCAGTCTCAGGCTCTACTCTTTACTCAAATGTCATCTTGAACAAGTTCCTAACACTCTCTCGATGTCAGTGCCTTCATTGGGCATAATAATATTTACCTTTTTTGTTTGTTTGTTTTCTGAAAGTCAAATGGCACAATATGAATGTACTTTGTATATTTCAAATGTTAACAAACACCGAGTTGTGGTTTTAATGATTCTTGTTCTCGTCTTCATAAAGTGATCAACAGCCTCACCAATGAGCAATCCTCTCTGTGAGCTTTATTGTATCGGCAATAAGCTGAATGATGGGAGAAGGAGGACAAAGAAGGCTGTCAAATGAGACAAAGGGAAGAGTGAGGGCACAGCAAGAAAGACTGGCATATGGTGTGGAGAGGGAGGGGCAAGGCACGACGATACTGGTCAGTGGAAGAAACACACACATGCACACACCATGATTCTCCACAAGTAGCTTTTATGTGTAAAAGTGGATAGTAGGGTTAAAATGTCTCGGATCTTTTTTGCCAAATCTTGCCCTATAAAACCATCAATTTCAAATTGACAGATGGAGCCATGACTGTTTAAACAAATGCAACCTCTGTCTCATTTTGTCAGTGAAAAGAAATATTTAAATTATATCTTTTAGATTTGTTCTTAGGGCTTTACATGTAATTATCTGTAAATAGGTGGGCCCCTCCATCCATCAGATGCAAGGTTTCAGGTGGTGCTGTGGCATGCTGGGTGTGTAAGCAGTTCTGGAAATGCCCTCCAGGTGGCATTGTCAATAAATTTCCTAGCCTAGGACTATTGAGGTTTTGGTTAAAATGCAGATTACTGAGACCCACTTCAAACTGACCAAATCAATGTCAGTTTGGGTAGCACCTGGGTATCTGCATGCGGTATGAGATTTTTAGGGGATTGCTACTCACAGACCAGGGTGAAGATCCCTGATCTGGTCAATGTAGGCACCAGCTACAGGGCCCTGGGACCAGGTCAGCCTCAGCTGCAGCCGCTCTAGGCTGCCTGGGAAGCCCGAGGCTCCTGGGTGGTTGGTAAAGAGCCTTTTCCCTGGAGGAAAGGTAAAGAGTTCTTAGCCCCTCATCTTCCTCAGTCCCTTCGAATTAAAAGATTGGAGACATTCATGGGCAGGTTTCTTTCTTGTTTCTTTGCCTTTTATTTGTAATCTCGAACGTCACTCGAACCTCTCTGTGTCAGCTTGCCGTTTTAGTTTTGGTTACGGTTGGTGAGTCACAGAAAACACAAGCCATTTTCATCTGCAACTAGGACTATTATCTGTGCATTTGGGCTAAAGGAATCTCTTCACAATTTAGGAGAAATGCCGAAGAGAAAGAAAACTTGATATTTAGCATAAGGGTTAGTGTCATGCATCAATCTACATCAAAAGACCAGAGGCTTCCGGCCCCCCCTGCTCCCTGCCTGAAGCCTCCACAAGCCTCAGACCATGCTCAGCCCAAGGAAATGTGCGGAAGTGTATTTTTCATAGGAATTAACTCTTGCAGATGAACAGGCAAATCAGGCTGTTTTAGATGCCTTACCTCATAAGTGGCTATGTTGTATTTGCTTGTCCACACTGGTGTTCTGTTTTGTTATAACTTTGCAAATTCAATGAACAGTTTGTAGGAGGGAGGGAAAGAAAAAGCCCATGGAATCTTTATTGCTTTATTTAAAAAAAAAAATCCATGGAGTAAGAGAAAGAATGTGACTGCATTTTTATTTATGGTCAATAAGCCCAGATGAATATGTGGTAAAAGTTGTGCAGACTGTCACAAAGCAAATCACCATGTCGCAAGAAATATTTTAAAATTCTATAATTTCCTTTTCTGAAAGTAGTTCCTCTGTATGGAGTGGGAGAAAGAAAATTACATTCAATATTCACCTTAACTGAAAAGCAGCTGAGTGTGGTGGCTGATATCCTATAAATAGCAGATCTGTGACCTCATTCCTGTTCTCTCTCTGCCTAGCTGTTTCCAGTTGCAAGTAGAATAGAAAATTGTCAATCATCTGGGCATATAGGCCAGCTTATTTGGATACATCTGGCCCAGTCCTTGTTTTTCTTTAGTGATGCAGGTACTGTACCTCCATTTCAGCAAAAGCCTTCTGTGCTCTGTGCCTGTTGCTTTATGCCTGCACTGCCCAGGTAATTGCAGTTACGTGGAATCGGCCTAAAGTGACCTTGGAAAACTGCTTAACCTTTTAGAGCCTCAGGTTATTCATCTGTAAAGTGAATATTGTAGCTGCCGCTCCCTCATTTCAATGGAATGCTTTGAGAATTGATTAGATAGTGTGCATAAAGCAAGTTGACCTCCTCAAAAAGGGATACAATGTATGATTTTATTTCTGATCTCAAAGCTAGCAGGCCAGGCCTCTCCAGTACAACGCAGTCATTATCTGTGCTTTTGGACTGCCTGGAGAGGAAATTCACACCATTCAGGGCAAAACAATCCACTCCAGTTTCTAAATGGTGGGGATTGTCTATCTATGGAACACAAATTCAACAGATGGTTGCCAACCTTCCACTTGATTTTGTGGCCCTTTAAACTGTGTTCATTAAAACTTCACCTTGCTGACAACTTTGTAGAGACTTGGAGGGGATGTATGAATGAAAGTTCGTGAAATAAAGGATATAGCCCATATGAGACATGAATGTCATATCTCTGATTCTCAGAAGCTGTTGCTAAATTAGCATGTAAAACAGCAAATACTGCATCAGTAACTAAAAGTGCATAGGTTGTTTCTCGCATGTTTGTCTCCTACTGATGTTAACACTTTGGAACTTCACTAACAAGTATATTTTGAAGAATTTGAGGACAACTATGTTTCATGTTTAATTTCAAGTTCCTTTTTTTCAGAAGGCGGAACACAAACTTTAACCAAGGTTTTGGGGAAACATAGATGGAATCTGTTTCTGTTTTTGTTTTGTAAACTTTACAGAAATATATAATACCATAACACTTTTTATTTAAGGCTGGCAGAACTTGTTTATTCTCCTTTTCTTGTGTGGGCATGCATGCATACATGTATTTACTATTTAGCCTGTGGAGTTTTTATTTATTTAGCAAATGCCTTGTTTTACTGAACATTTTGGCTATTTTCATGGACTATTTTGTTGCAAGAAATAAATGTAGTACTTTAAATGATTTATTTCTTTTTCTATCAACTTGGGAGCCAAAATAAAATTGACATGCTCAGAAAACAAAGGTGCTGTAGAACTCAAAAACATTTACCCTGAAATAAAAATTTGTGTTTACTTAGAGCTCAGTTTCAGTTGAAAAACAAACATCAGAGACCCTCAAAAAAAGAAGAGAAGCCCCCTGCTGACACATTCTCTCACTGATTGATGATGTTGTCTTGGCAGAGCAGCTTCAGAAATGCAATCAGGGAACAAATGGGCCTAGTTTTATTCAATAAAATACCCTTTAAAAAAAAGAAAAGAAATCTTAAAATTCAAAGAATTGCATTTGAAACTGGTGAAACACAATTGTGTGAGTTTATTCTTTGAAAAATAAAGAAAATGGGATTGTGCTTTGGCCTGATTCCTATGACATAAATCTGATTGGAAGGACTCCAGGCCACACCATAAAGTGTAACATTATTCGAGGGATACACATAAATGAGAGCATGGCTCCTCAGTTTTCTACTGTATCTGCCCCTTCTGAGTTAATCAAGCATAGCACCAGCCTGAGCTGATAACTGTATACTAAAGGGGCACCTGAGATGGGTATACATGGCTAAGCAGAGCCAAGGTTTATGAAAAACTCACAGTGAGCCACATACAGTGCCTTATAGGTATTAACTCAATTTATCTTCAGGCTGGCCTTTTTTGATATCCTTCATTATATTGATGAGGAAATGGTACAGAGAGGTTAAGTCATCCAGTCGAAGATCACACAGCTAGGGAAGATCAAAGCTGGGATTTGAACCTCAGTAGACTGATTCTAGAGTTCATCTCTTCACAGTTAGACTTACACCACCACCTCTCTTTATTAAAATAATAAATAAACTAACCCTTAATATATTGTAAACTCTTAGTACAAAAATAATTTCTGAATTGTCACATTATTGTCATATTTCCACTCTCCTGTTTTAGGCATTCTTTATTTTTTGCTACCCATTTCTTTAATGGATTGTATCTATTACTTTACTATAGAATGCATTTGAATCCATGTGTAGCAATTTAATCTAGCTCATAAGTTCCTCTTTTTGCTGCTGTAGAAGTTTATAAAATTATTTGCAGTGTTAATCTGCCTTCTATTTAGTTTTCACTTTTTTCCTGTGCTAAATAAAAATGTATGTCTTACATTTTTCAAATTATAATTTTAACTTTTTATAGTCATATCTGTGTTTTCCTCTCTAGTGTTATGTTTTGTGTTTTTTGGAGGTCACAGGGATTGGTGTCTTTTTGATGTGGTTTAACCTTCTTTACCACTACCGCCCCACCCTGCCCCGATTTGGGGAATTATGTTTATGTTTTAGTTCTTCATTCATACATTAGCAGAATTGTTTGTGATAATAAAAGGAAGTAACTTAAGAACTTCCTAACCATTTATAAAACACTAAAATTGGAGTTTTGATATTTTAAAGAACAGTGTGTTTGAAGATTCAGTTTTTGGGGATCCTTCCTTTAGCTCCTGATGGAATTTTATATATGCAGAAGTGGGCTCTTGCTCTATTCTCTATTAGGGAATTTGACTCTCCTCTCCTCTCAAAGATTTCCAATTCAATGCTAAAAATAATTTAAAGGCTGGCACACTGATGCTCTTGTGGAGCTTAGGTGGCAAAAGCTAAAAGGCAGGAGGTCTGAAGTTTTTGTATCATTGCAGCACTTTCCCTGTTTCTGCACTGTTTTAGTCAGCTTGGGCTTCTATAACAAAATACCATAGACTGGGTGGCTTAAACAGCAAGAATTTATTTCTTACAGTTCTGGAGGCTGGTAAGTCCAGGAACAAAGTGCAGGGCTGATTTGGTTCCCCAGTGATGGCTTTCTTCCCGACTTGCAGATGGCTGCCCTCTCCCTGTGTCCTCACATGGCAGAAAGAGATAGAAAGGAAGCTATCTGATGCTCATAAAAGCAATAATCTTACATGAGAGTCTCCTTCTTGTGAACTCATTTTAACCTAATTACCTCACAAATGTCATGACATTAGAAGTTAAGACATCAATATTTGAATGCTGGGGGGACACAATTCAGGCTGTAGCACCCACTCACTGTCTTTTCTGATGCCACCCTGTTGATATAGAATCTTCCCTTAAATTCTCTTCTACACCGAGAACTTGATGGGTCCCTGCAAGATGGTGCTGACTCTAGTAACAGTAATTTCAAAATAAAAGTCCAGCAAAAAAAAAAAACAACAACAAACAAATCAAAAACCTAACTAAATGAGATAATAAGGTTGAGTTGCCCAGGTCCCTTCATTTGAAATTCAGAAGCTCACTTACCAGATAGAGGGGACTTCCTAGAGTGCTGGGGAGTGAGTTGAGTCAGTGTACATCCTGAGCAGCTGTGCTTTAGATTATTTCTGTCTCCTGGAGCAAAGTTTTTTCTTTTAGACAAGTAACACAATATAACTGAGGATCAAATTTATTTTTGAAGGTTTGATAAAGATTCAGAAAGCAAGACCTTTTAAAAATACCGTACATACCATGAACTAAGATGAATCGATAGTGAGTACTCCAAAGCATTTTATCCAGAGAGTGCAGAACATTTTGAAAACTGCCATTAGGAAGAGATGCCATTATTGGAGTTTATTTGACAACTAGAATAAAATAAGAAAATGTAGTAAATATCTCAGTGAGGGCTTCTGGGAACTTGATTCTTCTGTAGATGGCTTTTAGGTTTTCCAATTTTGTTTGCCCTTTTAGGTAAAATATCAATAGTTCATGATGACATTATTGAAAAAAAATTAAGTGACTAATTTTCAGTTTCCTGCTTTCCATCCTAGAACCATATGAATTGTTAAGACTTTCAGTTGTCTTGGTTACTTCTGCTTAGATACAGTTAAGGTAGGTATTTCTTGGAAGTGTTTGGTAGAAGGAAAAGAGGTAGTGGCTTGAAAGAAAACTATGGTTAAGGGAAGGTTTGAATTAAAACTAGTTTTGATCAGAAGACCCAGTTCTCATTTCTTCATTTCTGTTTATTTACACCGTTCTCGTAATTAAATGAAGCTGATTGTCTACGGCTTGGTAGGCATTGTGGTATCCCCTCAAGATGCAAAGACAACTTTTATTTATTTATATTTATGTTTATAATTTCTATTGTTGCACAAATGATTTGAAGTAAGAGTAGTATAAACTACCTTTAGGCTGCCCTTTGATCCCTTTAAGGGATCAAAGTCCATCAGAAGGTAGACTCAGCTATAGAAAAATGACAATACAATGTGAGTAAGTGCTGTTACAAAGAAATGGGCAAACTGCTTGAGGAACATAATGGGTATAGTAACTCTATTAACAATCTGTTAACTTTGAGTTGCTTCTTTCATTGATTCCTTAAAATTTATGCGATTCTATTACATGTCCCAAGAGGAGTTTCAAGTTCCTGGACTAAGCAAAAGATTTGGAGTAACACAGTATATAATCTGTCTAGGGAAGAAGTCCTACTGCATTTTCTAAATTCAGGTGCAGTTTTTAGCCTCTCTGAATCCCTACAGGGCAAAAGCACACATGATATAGAATCAGTCTCTAAAGATTTTGAGCTTATGTATGAGAATTGACTATACCCAGAATTCCTGGGATAAGCAATGACTCTTCTCCTGAGATCCTGCTATTAACAGGGGAAGTATATTGATCTTTGAAACATTTCAGTTACAACAGTGATATTTGTGTTTGTTTCCTTTAGAAAAACAAAGAAAAACTGGGGGAGGGGAGATAAGGATCCAAGGAGTGCAAATACTCTTTTGTGTTTTGCCTGTACAGAACCTTCTTTTCCCTCTTCTGTATTCATTATATGCAGTTATCTATAGTTGAGACCAGAATGTGATGCTAAGTAGAGACATAGGTAATTATCTGATTTCCTTTCTTACCTTGGCAAATGAATACATGTTTGGTTGAAGCTGATTGTGAGCCACTTACCATGAACAGGTGAAGTCAAATTTTGTAATATTGGGCAATAATATTTTCTGTTGTACTAGTAGCTTTAAAAGTTATAATTATGTACATTTCATATTACAGCTTCTCCTACACCTTCTGTTAAACATAAATTCATTCTGAGTCCCAGCAAATTTGGTTTTTTGTTTTATTCCTGCAAAACAGTAAATGATGAAAAATTTTAAAATAGGAAACCCAGAGATGTTTCATATTCTCTTTTCCAGGATGTGTTGTGGAGGGATTCACTGGCAAATCAACTTATTTATTACGGTAATACAGAGGTCAATATATTTCTGACTGCCTCTTCTCGCTCCCAATACAAAGTGTTAATCACAAGTATTTTCTGGATAGAGTGATGACAGATGTTACCAAAATATCCCTAAAAATTGTTATAAATTAGTTCTTCTTGGCACATGAGTGCACACATGCAACACACAAACATACACACACACAGATGTGAAAGATGGCAGAAATACTTCTCTTGTTTGGGAGGGAGCTCAAGGTAGCTTGAAATTTAGTAATTATCCAAGCACTTGCTAAGAAGTAGGCAGCATTTTTCAAATTCCAGAAGGAATCACTGAAAGGAGGGGACTAGAGAACTAGCTAGGAGAGTGAGAATTGTATCTTGGGGGAGGGGAAGAGAAGGAACAGCTTTTTATACCTTTCTTTTATAGGAAAAAAGAGCAGCCAGTAGAAACTAGATGAGGATCAACATGGGGTGAGGGTGGAGGGGCTAGCAACTGCTGAGACAGTCAATAGGCAGATTGTTCATCACACATTGCCAGAAGATTAGCTGAGCAAATGCACAGACAATGCTGATTAGTGACTTGAAATGCATCAGTTCTTACTGGGGAGAACAAAGACGGTCAGATCACTGCCCTACAGCCTAACGGCAATAATGGAACCCAGCTATGCTCAACATAATGTTTAGAGCTGAGAAATGTGGGCAATGTGTCTATTTGTTTGTATTCGCTAAATTTCTCTTATCTCTGGAATGGCCTCAAGAGATATATATCTGATTTCTGCCAGGTTCTCAAGAGACAACAGCCTTATAATCATACCCCTGCATATTCCAGCCCCTTGTGAGTTGTGTATTTCTTTCCACTTAATCTGAGAAGGCAGATATCATTGAATTGTCACCACTCGGCCTCTTTTTTTACACTGACCTTGCAAATGCAGGTGATCATATTTGAAAAAAAAAGTTAATGCCTCTCACATTATTTTATTTACTTATATGAAGAACTGCTATCAACAGTTATAACTATATTTGAATATTTTAGAGTTATGAAGTAAACTGGAAAAGTTTTTTTAAAAATCTTTTCTCTGAATATTTTTCAGACCAAGCCTGTGTATTGTTTGTTTTATCTTAACCTCCTTTCTTATTATGAATTCAGAGACCTTTAGTG
The DNA here is from genome assembly GCA_963574635.1 of Cheracebus regulus. Classification (NCBI taxonomy): domain Eukaryota; kingdom Metazoa; phylum Chordata; class Mammalia; order Primates; family Pitheciidae; genus Cheracebus; species Cheracebus regulus. The sequence continues at coordinate 9,095 of CAUYQU010064950.1, read as the reverse complement.
CTTTTATTTGATCACCCCCACTTGGAGCTTTGGTTTGGGCACCTAGGAAATAGAATATGACCTTGGGTTGGCATTAATTCTGAAATGCTGAAATTTTCATAAGAAATTCTTTATGTGATATTATTGTACCCATCAAACACAGCCTTTCCATTTAGTTGATATTATAATTAAACCTAATAATTGCACTCTCCTTTACATTTTCTTTACATATGTAAAAATAATCTTAGTGTTATTTATAGATTTGTGTTAGTCTTTATTAGAAGCCTTTTTTCTTTGCTAGATAAAAGAGCTTTACTTTAGTCATAATGCTCTTAACAGGATTCATCTAGAAGAAAAGCACCATAAGGCTGATGTGTCTTTCTGAATCCTCACTGACATTTTATACCTTATTGGCTTGCAGTTTCTCTTTCTCTTTTGTTCTATCTTTTTAAAAAATTTTTAAATGCCTAACCCCTTCTTACTTCTTACTTGCTTTATTTTTTTACTTACGAAAACGTGATTAATTCAGGAGACTCTTCTCTAATTAGAAAACTTTCAAAAACGAGATCACTTTCTGGGAATACAATTTTCCTTTTTTCCCCCCATTCTTTTCTCCTTTTTGCAGTTAACCATGCCATTGTTAACATATAAACAGTTTGGAAAGAATTATTTGCACCATATTTAAGAGAGGGCAGATCGTTAACCGTAATATATAAAGAACTCCCACAAATGAATATTTTAGAAAAACATACAAAAATCCAATGACAAAAGCAGACAAAGGCTAGAAATAAATAATTCAGAGAGGCAGTGCAATATGTAACAAACATGTAAAAAAATGGCCATTCTCACTGATTAACTATATTAAGTGCAGATTGAAAATAAAATCTTCATCATACTGACAAAAATTGTAAAAGATGGATAATATCCAGTGTTGGCAAAAATATGGAGAACAGAGTAATGGTATAATTTGTTAGTGCTAGCTGGGCATGGTGGCTCATGCCTGTAATCCCAGAATTTTGGGAAGCTGAGGAGGGTGGATTACCTGAGGTCAGGAGTTCGAGACTGTTCTGGCCAACATGGTGAAACCCTGTCTTTACTGCTAGGGAGGCTGAGGCAAGAGAATCGCCTGAACCCAGGAAGAGGAGGTTGTAGTGAGCTGAGATCATGCCATTGCACTGCAGCTTGGGTGACAGAGCGAGACTCCATCTCAAAAAACAAAAACAAACAAAAAAAATTTATTAGTGCTTTATTTTTAATCAACTTGATAATATCTATCAAAATGTAAAACTGTATACTTTTTCATGTGTTAATGCCTTTTCCAAAAAATTATTCTGTGGAAAACTTAGATATGAGCATCAATACATTTTCAATATCTTTTTTTCCTCTTTCAAGATTACTTATAAAGAAAAATTAATCAATGAAACTGATGTTACATTTACAACATGGAATACTATCTAGCAGCTAATGAGAATGATGTCCTAATGTAGAAATGTCCATATAACATATTGAATCTCAGAATGAAAAATATGCATAGAATGATCTCATAGATGTAAAAGAAAAGGAAAAAAAAACTCCATGCCTTTGTGTAAAAGTATAACAAATATCTGGGATGGTAACACTAAAATGCCACACAGTTAACTCTGAGGAGAGACTGGATTGCAGCATAATAAAATGAAGGAATTACTACCTTGTTCTAGATTTTTATAATTATGTTTTATTTTGGTAGCACAAACTGATGAAAAGAATGTCCTTTCAAGTGCACAGCTTAATTCAAATTAAGCTAAAGGGAATGTTTGCAAATAGTGGTCTGCAGGAAATAAGCTTTAATGAATGAATGAGAACATCATGTTACTTGTGACTAGATCATCAAAGGTAGATCTGCTATAATGCTTGTCAATAAGATTGATTAATTAGTAATTAAGCATAGCACATATTGTGTTATGTATGATTTCATCCTTGTGTGGTTCCTCATGTATGACTTCATCCAGGAGAGACACTAGGCAAGTGCAAACAACTGCACTTAATTCAGTTGAGTCACAAGAAAAATGCAAAATGTCCACACACATCATGAACATCTACCATCTATCTGAATTTACCACATGGATTATGAGTTGCATCATACACATCTGTTGTTGTAACTTTTATCTGATTTTAGACAACCCCGCTTTACTACTGCACAGTAACTCAAAAGTAAAACTCCTGGCATTCATTTTCATAAGTAAATGTCAAGTTTTTTTTCAAAATAAAGGGCTATATTTATTGTGGTATTTATATATTAGTTAACTGTTTAATACATATGAAATCATGCTACTGTTTTTATTAGGTTCCTATATTATGTTTAATTTGTCATTGACAAACTCTTTGAGTATTGTGTCCTAACAGCATTTTTTCCAGAACCTCTGGCTTTTATTGCACAATTTGACATAGCATGGCACTTTTATGAATAAGTATGCATTATCGTAGAACTGATTGTACTCAATACATAATAGACCAGTAAGCTTTGGAGCCTTTCGCTCTGCTGTGATGGAAGTCAATGAAGGCATTTATTGGAAGAGAATCAGAAGATGTTTCTGCCCATTTTCTGAGAAAAGTGGCTTTCTTCCAGAATATATTTTCAAGGATATTTGTACAGCAAACTGCTTTGGAAATTAGAGACAATATCTCCCACTGGAATAAAGGGCAGATGTGTTTACAGCATTGATGAGAAAGTATTTCTCCCCTTAGAGCAATGAGCAGGTATGTTTACTGGCTTACTGTCCAGTATAAAACATTCAGTTCTCCAAGTTCAGAATTTTTCTCATGGTGGATTCAAGTATTACTTGATGCTCTTTGTATCAACCCATGAGAACTAAGGCCTGGAGAATGAGTACAAAAATAACAATTCTCTGGCTACTACAATTGCTATGAGTAATAAACTTTCTTTTGATTTTCATACATGAGTCTCATGTCTCTTGCCAGCATTAATGAAACTGTGGCAGACCAATAGGCTGACTTGCAAATAAAGCAGAATCTCACACCCTTCATATTTCTTGAACTACATTTTGTGTGGTATCATGGTATTACACAGGTGTCTTCCTAAAATTGTTGGTCAATATAGTTCAGAACCCTAATGCAAAGGTAACAATCACTAAATACTGTCTTGTTTTTCATGTTTGAGGACGATGCATTCAATAAAAGATAACAAAAGGGTGCACTGGAATATTCGAACTGAGCAGTGTTGTGGAGAATAATTCTAGTTTTCATTTTACTTCATTGAACAACTCTGTCTTCATGTTACCTAAAATGAGAGACAGTTAGGTTAAATATTTTGCAATATGTGATGGGCTCTCTTTGAAATTCTTAAACATAACTTATTCACTGAAATATAAATAATTCTGCTATGGTTTCATTGATTTGATCAAATGGTATATATTTTTTTCTGTCCTATACAAAGCTCTGTGAGGGATACAAAAATGACTAAGTACTTTCTGTGCTTTCAAAGTGTGCATGCTAATATGGGAGATAAAATAAAAGGAAACATAAACATTATGCAAGGCAGAAAATGTTAACTACCACATAACAGGAACCAATAAAGGATTACCGTTATTTCAAAGAGAGAAAAATGGAGGAAGACTTCGGGAGAAAGCCTTTTAAGGAGAGTATTTGAAGAGTGGGAAAGTATGTGGAGGCAGGAAAGGCAATGAGCTAGTGGAAGAAAGGCCTGGAAAGAGGAATTGGGACCAAATTCCCAGACACAAAGGATCAAGAATGATTAAGAATACTTATTTCATTTATCCTAAGATAGATATTATTAAATTGGAGCATCTCTGTAATGCAATTAATAATCTATCGTATTTTATAATCTCTGACATTTTACGATTTCTCTAAGTCATGTGGCAGTCATTCCAGAGTGGTACAAAATTTTTTTTTGATACTTTCTGATAAGATTAAGGAAAGGCCAGAAGGAATTCACTTTAGATTAATGTGACTATATTAATATCATTGTAGGGTAGAAATATAAAACCTTGAGAGTGACCTTTAGAATTTTTGGGACCGTCTCCTGGCTAAGATACTTAAATAAAAACAAATGTAGTATTTGCCAAGTATTAAATGACTACTCTTTGCTAGCCTTGTGCTTAGAATTTAAGACATTGCCATATTGAGTGCTCACAAAATTCTTGAGGCAGAGATCAGCTCATTCTTATGGCTAAGAATGGGGGTGACTGCGACCCCTGAAGCTCCAGAGGGCATGTTATAATGCTCTCTTAGTTCCACTGTGCATGGACAGTGATACGTTATCTGGTAGTGGGCCCTTTGCCTCCTTGCATGGGGTAGCTGCCTTCCACCAGTGAGAGCAAAGGACCAGTGTGACAGCCTTTTTCGGGGTACCCTCACTCAGTAAGCTCTGGTCTAGTGTCCAAGAAGAATGAGGTCACCCAGACACTTGAAGAATGGTGAAGGTGGAGAATTTTATTAACCAATGGAAACGGTTCTCAGTGGAAAGGGGAGATAGATAGAGAGGGACAGGATGGGAAGGTAATCGTCCCCCAAAGCCTGGTCATCTCTGGCCAGCTCTTCCTTGAAGTCATTGTTTCTCCAAAGTTAAGCCATCTCTCCTCTGAAGTCTAGCCATCCATCTGAGGTCAAGTCACCTCTCTCCAGGCAAGCCACTACTCTCTCTCTACCAACTGAGACTGGGGTCTTTATAGGCACAGAATAGGGGACAGGGTGGGCTGTAGGTAGTTTTGGAAAAGGCAACACTTGATTGATAAAAAGACATAATTCAGAAAGAAGCAATCAGGAGAGAGAAGGCAAACAGTGATAGAAGTTCTCATTTAGGGCCATGGGTTTCAGGCTTTTTAGCTCAAAGGTGGGGTTTTGCCAGGGACCTGCCCTTATCTGCCTAGAATTTCTATGCCTCCTGCCTCTATCATTAGTAATTCATTTTAAAATAGAAAAGTAATTTTACAACTACTTTATTTCCTGCATTCTGTTCAATTAATCATAAGAGAGGGGAGACCCAGAGAGGTTGAGTGATTTGTACAAAGTCACACAGCAAGGCAATACCGCATACAAGGTTCCTATATAGCGTGAATATCCAATGCTAAGTAATCTGAGACACACCATCACTTATGTTGCATGACAGGCTTGGTCATTTATTTGCAGATTTAATCGTTGAATTTTCACTGGTATTCTAAGAAAGTTCTGCTTGTAGTTTTCACAAACCTAAGCACTCCACCCCTCAAATTTCTTTTTCACTCCCTCTAGTGTTTGAAATATGTTGTGCATTTGCTTTTCCATCATTACTTTTTGTCCTACATCAATGAACTCTGGTATTAGGTTGTTCCAATATGACTTTACCTGAAAACTTTGTTTTTAATTTACAACCTTTATAACTTGAATGTGGGCTTTGCTGAAAAATTAACTAATTTGAATGTGAAGTGAGATGACTTATCTTGGCATACTGGAGGAAAATAACTTATTAAAAGCCAATGGGATAAACTCAAATTGCATTATGAGTCAACATGTTGGATTAGAATGTTTTCACATGGGTGAAATAGCCAACATGGCACAGTGTGTTAGAGAGTTTCAAGTTGGTAAACACTTAGAATTTTATGTGTTAAAATATTCTTTTGATATTAGGGCTCTTTAACTCAAATATTGCTTTAACTCAACTATTGCTTTCACAGCTAAGTTTTTTGTTTAATTTTGTATTCAGATAATAAATTATTGAAATTTGGGGGCTTCATATGAAAAAATCAGAAAGGATACATGCTTCTGACTCCTTTCTCTGAGTTTGACTTAATTTACTTTGTTGGATTATGAATTGGATTGGTTTGAGTGGTCATGAACATTTAACAGTTCACCCTGGGTTTAAAACCATGTGTTATTTTCTTCATCTCCAGATTATGTGCTAGGTTAGGATATTCATTTGAGGCTTATTTAACATGAATAAGCTAGGCCCATTTTAAATCTTGGAGGAGTTAAATTTTGGATTAGTTGAGTAATGATCAACATTATTAGAACTAGTCATGATGGAACTCAACATATGTGAGGGAAAATATACAGTACAATAGTAAGTGCATGAAATATCCAGCTGATTCATAATAATAGTCCTACAGATTCTCAGTAAAAATAGATAAATCAGTGAGGCTTTTTGACATTAAAATTCCACTAGCAGTGCTCTAATATCACAAATAGATAAGCCAAGCATGTCCTTTCTTACAGGAACTAAAAATACTGAGACATATTTCAGTAAAGTCAGATTCTTTGTGAGGAGTTGGGTTGATCCATATGTGTTAGTTGCATGTATTTTAGATTTAATAGAGAAAATTTATTATATTCAGTATCACTGTCAGTTTTGGCACCTGCTAAAAATAAAAAAATAGGTTTTAAAACATCATATACACATTTAAGTATACAAAAATGGTATATAATAGATATAACGTAATATCATATGATAATATTATTTCAAGGTAATCTCCTCTTCAGTTTACTTTTACACTTTTGGGAACCGAATTTAGATCCCCTGTGCAATACTGGCATGCCAAGGATGACTGACAGTGGTTCAGTTTGCATGGGAACCCAATGGGTCCTCACACAGATTTCCTGGCTGATCTGACGAAGATGGTTCTCAAAAAAATGAAGAGAATAATGATAGATGTTTCTTCAACCTATGAATGGTTCCCTGCAGGGGGAGGGAAGTTAACATGGGATGGTAGTTTTCTGACCTGGCCCTGTCAACTCCCAACTCCCCCTATGATCACTAAATAAACTCACTGAGTAAGTGAAGCTCCATTTATTAGAGTTAACAGGAGTATAGGAAACTCACCAATGTCAAAGTTAAATATTGAATTAAAGTTCAGAGATAGAAAATAGCAGGTAAAATTCCAGAACCTTAAAACAGCTTAAAAGGAGAGAAAATTACTGAGAAAATTAAAAATAAGGCATGATGATTAGTGTGACAAGCCATGGCTCTTGTTGATGGAGTCTGGCATAGAAGCTATGCACAGTTTTTTTTTTTTTTTTTTGTCTGAGATGGAGTCTTGCTCAGTCACCCAGGCTGGAGTGCAGTGGCACAATCTTGAATCAGTGCAACCTCTGCCTCACAGGTTCAAGCGATTTTCCTGTCTCAGCCTCCTGAGTAGCTGGGACTACAGGTGCCTGCTGCCACGCCTGCTAATTTTTTGTATTTTTAGTATTTTTAGTAGAGACAGGGTTTCACGGTGTTAGCCAGGATGGTCTCAATCTCCTGACCTCATGATCTGCTCTCCTTGGCCTCCTAAAGTGCTGGGATTGCAGGCGTGAACCATGATGCCCAGCCTACAGTCATCTTAATCCAAAATTTTTGAGTGAAAGCTTTCTTTTCCCAAATTTCATCTTCTTTTCGAAGATTCCTAATAATATTTCATCATCAGTGATGTTGGTTGAGATGGAGTCTCACTCTGCCGCCAGGCTAGAGTGCAGCGGTGTGATCTCGGCTCACTGCAGCCTCCACCTCCCAGGTTCAAGCAATTCTCCTACCTCAGCCTCCCGAGTAGCTGGGACTACAGGTGTGTGCCACCATGCCCAGCTAATGTTTGTGTTTTTAGTAGAGACGGGGTTTCACCATGTTGGCCAGGATGGCCTCTATCTATTGACCTCATGATCCGCCCACCTGCCTTGGCCTCCCAAAGTTCTGGGATTACAGTCCTTACCCACTGCGCCTGGCCTGGTTGCCTTTTTAATTGAGAAAGATGGCTCTAAGAACCCACATCTTAGACTTTTACTATTGTGTTAGTTGTTCATAGTGCCTGATATGCCTTTGTCAGGTAAATTTTTTTCTGATGAACATTTTTCATTGACAATATGCTGTTAAATTTGTCATTTAAAATTATTTATAAGTCTTTGAATTAATGATAATATCTTTTTGTATATATTATATATATATATTTATATATTATCTTTTTATGTATTGCCTAGACATACATGTAATCTATGCAAAGAGAAGATAAAGTTGAAGCTTTTAATCTCATCTTTTAAATGTAATTAACTTAATTGCTTATACATTATCAGTATGTATGTATTATTTTTACACTACCACTTTAATAAACTGAAAAATTTCTCTTAATGAACTTTCAAACCATATTTATTATCTTGCATACATGTTCCTCTTTCTCTGTAATCATTTATATTAACTACAACCTTTAACTAAAGGAGCTGACTTTCGTTTTGTGGATAATTGAAAAAACTAGAAGGTAGTACATCAAAAATTATCTATTTTGGAAGAGAGATCCAAGATGGCCGATTAGCAACAGCTCAGGAATGTAGCTCCCAGTGAAAGCGCAGAGAACGAGTAGATGCCGCACTTTCCGATGAATTTTTGTTGCCCACAGACCGGGAGATTCCCGGCAGAGGAGCCACATGGGTCGCCAGCGTGACTCTTTTGGCTGGCGCGGCTGTTTTGCCGGCGCCCCAGCGCGGCGCTTCCCGGTGCGGAGTATACGGGACGGACGGGCTCGGCTGGACCCACCCCCACAAGGAAAACAGCAATTGGAAGCGCTGAGGACTGAGAGTTTCACAGCAAGCACAGCGAACCCGGGAAGGTCTGGCTCTGTGGGGAAGGGGCGTCTGCCAAAGGAAAACTAAGAAACAGAAAAACTTCATCACCGGGCAGAGAGAGATCCAAGATGGCGGCGTAGCAGCAGCTCAGGATTGTAGCTCCCAGTGAAAGTGCAGAGAGCGAGTGGATGCCGCAATTGCAGACAAGTTTTTGATGCCCACAGACTGGGAGATTCCCGGTGAAGGAGCCACACGGGTCGCCAGCGCAACTCTTTTGGCTGGCGCGGCGCTTCTCGGTGCAGAGTATACGGAACTGGCTGCCCTTTTAGTCGGGCTCCGCTGGTCCCATCCCCACAAGGAGAACAGCAATTGGAAGCGCTGAGGACTGAGAGAAAGCACAGCTGAACCCGGGAAGGCCCAGCTCTGCAGGGAAGGGACGCCCCCCGAAGGAAACCTAAGAAACAGAAAAAACTTCATCACCAACAAGCCGGACGTCCACTCAGAGACCCAATCTGAAAGTCGGCAATTACAAAGATGACAGGTGGATAAATCCACAAAAATGGGAAGAAACCAGTGCAAAAAGGCTGAGAACACCC
>CAUYQU010064949.1:0-14675 GCA_963574635.1 Cheracebus regulus | reverse complement strand
TTTCAATCAGCTGGATGGACTGCTCTGACTTCCCAGAGCTCCAGACATCATCCAAAAGGAGGCTCAGTCCCGTTTACTCCGCACCAAGAGCCGCCGAGCCGAGGCGCCGGCAAAAAAGCCACGCCAGCCGAAAGGGTCGTGCTGGCGACCCGTGGGGCTCCTCCACTGGGAATGTCCTGGTCCGTGGACAGTGAAAATTTATCGGTAAGTGTGGCATCCACTGGCTCTTTGCGCTTTTACTGGGAGCTGCAATCCTGAGCTGCTAGTGATAGGCCATCTTGGATCTCTCTCGAGTACTGGTTTTAAAAATTAAATAAACTGTTATTAACAAGACCTCACAGCATGGAACTTGATAGGGTGGTACCAAATTTAATAAATGAGTACAAATTAGTTCAAGGCCTTATAACAAGTCTCCAAAATATTTTAAAAATTAAGAAGCATAATTGAGGCTTAAGGTTTATTGTTTTCATAAAAGCCTTATCTACTACTGTGACGTGGTAGTGTAGTCAAATAACTCACATGAAATAGGCTTTTATACCATGCCAAAGGACAGCTGTCTGCTTGTTTGTTTCCTTAAGTACATGATGTGTGTAATGACAGCTTCTCTAAAAGGCAGTTCAGCCTTCCAGCAATTTCAGAACTGATACGCTGTAGTTGAGAATCGAGTGATTTTGTCCTGTTTTGTGTTACTGCTTTTACTAAATACATATTTTTGAGATTTTACTATGTGCCAAGAACTGTTCTTATAACTAAGGATGTAGTGGTGACCATGGCAGAATCTTGACATAATAGAGTTTATACTGAAAGGATGGTTCATAAGTATTTAAGTACATGAATATTTTTAGATAATGGTATGTGTCTCTAGAATCAGAAAAGAAACGGTGAGTTAGAAAATGTAACTTATTGCTGCTTTAAGCTAAGATTGTTAGAGGAGGTCTCTTTGAAAAGAGAGCCTTTAGGGTGAATGTTGCAAAGAAGACAGTTATGCACAGAACGTTTTAGAGAGTGGACAGAGAAAATCCAAAGAAGCTAGAGCAAGTCTCACCTTGGCCGGTTCCAAGGACTGGGGAAGAGACTTGTCTTTCTTGAGCAGAGTGAACAGGGAGGAATTGACTGGAGATGAGCTCAGAAAGTTAGGCAGGGCCTTATTTTATTCATCATGTAGCATGACACTAAGCTTGAATGTTGGACTCCCTCACAAACACCACACCCTATCAATCATTGTACCCTATTGTCTACCTCAGCACTGGATAAGTGCTCAGCAAATAGGATTGAAAAGTAAATAGAGTCTCTATAAAGGAGAGTACATCTTTAATTATAGCTATTATCTTAAAACGTAAACATACAAAAACTAAAACTGAAAGTTGCTTGTGAATATTGTTTTCTTCTGTGGAGCAAAACATAAGACTCAGAAGCTGACTTTTTTCTTCCTTACTCTCAAATTCGAGAAAATGAAATATAATTAACTTTTGATAAGAGTTTTCCATTTGGTTAGAAGAAAACATTGACAAACAAAATTAAATTTCCCTTGAAAACTAATTGTTTCATAAAAGCAAACCCAAACATTATGGAGTGTTCTTATTTCCAAGAATAATGAGTCACTTTTTTATTCTGTTAAAAGGTATTGAATAACTGTAGTACTTTGAGATTTCAAGGACATCATTTGCATTCAATTTACGGCTTTCATCTTTTTTACTCTATATCCATTATGGCTGGAGTATTTTTTTCTTAAATTCTCTTACTATGAGTCTTTTAATGTTTTGGATGATTTATCTCTTTTTGTTTATCCTTACTAAGGGTCTGTATTATTGTCGCAACTACTATCACCACCCTTATCACCCCCATTCATACTACCTGTTTCTATGATTGGCTGGTAATCAGCTATGACACAGTAGCTGTCCCAGTTGTTGTACCACTGAAGTACTCCTACATGGTTTGGTAAACCTGGCTTCCTTGTCGTTCCCCACATGGCCCAAAATGCAGCAGTATCCACCCTCATAAGAGTTAATGTCAAGCCCCCAAGGCCCTACTATAGCATTGAGGCCTGAATCTACTCTGATTGGTGTCTACGATGTGCTGGCTGCAAAATATTTTTAAATATTTCTTTAGCTTCAATGACTTAAGCACTCATATCCTTAGTCAATGTGCTAAGCACTTTAACTAGATACCATATTAAAAGACAAAAAAAAAAGAATACAGCAGCCCTGAATAATTGATATTATTCCCCTCATGAAAGATGGAAAAGCTGAAGCTCAAAGGGTATTAAGTGACTTGCCCAAGATCACACTGCCAGTAACTGTCTTGGCTAAAATTAGTCTAGGACTGTCTGACTCTAACATCTGTGGGGTTAACTAGAGTTTCATGTTTCATGTATTGAAAATTACAAGGGTACTTTAATGAGTGTATCCATCCTTTTAAAAATCTCCTAAAATTAGGTAAAAGGAAAGCCAAACTATAGTATTTTTACCAGCCTGAAATCACTAGATTAGGGTGGGACTTTCCAGGGAAGTCTCATATTTACAGAGTGGAACATTTCAAGTTTCTAGGGTGGCAGCTGGTGCTCTCATGATTATCCCACTGGGTCAACTGGTAAAATATTTGCTTCCCATTTTGAACTCTGTTTAGAGATTTTAAAACTTAAGGGAGAAATAGTTCTGCTAGGGACACAATACTATTTACTCTGAATTGGAAGCGGAATAAGACTGCCACCAGGCCATTTTCTGATGCTTATGAAGTCTCTAGATAAATAGGCTCAAGAAAAGTATGATGGTGCCATCTCGGTAATAGCTCTTGAATATTAAGACTTGTTTACAGAATGTTGTGCTGCTACATTGTGGAGTCAAGAGGGGGACACAGATGGCACCCATGGGATTCCCTAAGGTGCCTGTTATTATTACCAGGTTCACAAGTAACAAGAAATAAAAGACTGTGGGAAACCTACACAGACAGAACCACTAGAAGTTTAGATCTGTTAGGACTGAAGATTTGGGCCACCACCCTGTAGACAGATCATTGACTAACTGAAGTTCTCGGAAGATAAAAGGAACTTTTAGTTGGTACTAGAGAAGGGGAATTATCAATCCATTTCTTGTTACTAGTCACACACTTATGAAGTATAATATGCACAAATGTTTTCTTTCTTCCCACATGTGTATGTGTGTGTTGGGAGAGACAGAGAGTACTTTTTAAATTTTTTTCTGTAATTTTACTCATGGAATATAACAGGTTTGACAACTTTTATGACTTTGTCAGAGAGAAGAAAAGAAATATGCCTGGGCCCAGTGGCTTATACCTGTAATCTCAGCATTTTGGGAGACTGAGGCAGGCAGAGTGCTAAAGTTCTAGGCCACTCTGGGTTCAAGATGACAAGACTCTGTTTCTCAGAAAAATTGTTAGTGGTGTATGCCTGTAGTTTCAGTTATTTGGGAGGTTGAGGTGGGAGGCTCACTCAAACCCAGGAGGTTGAAGCTGCAGTGAGCTGTGATTATACCACTGCACTCCAGTCTGGATGACAGAGTGAGACCCTATATCAAAAAAAAAAAAAAGAAAAGAAAAGAAAAGAAATATAAAATTCCTAAGTCATGGTGACACTGTAGATGGCATGACTTTGCATGTCTTCTTTTGGTGACAAAGTGAAATGTTTTGCTTGCAATTTAGGATAGCTGCATAATGATAGGTAAGAGCCTTATTTTGAAGTATAAGAAACATATATATGATGTCAAACCACCAAAGATTTAGATCATAAGTATTTTAAATTATTTATGCTCATCTGTCATTTAAATACCATTCTCATTTTGGGTATGTTTTCTATATTTAAGTTTTCATAGAAACCAGGACCTGCTGCTTACTATAGAAACTGAGAAGCCAGCCTCACTTGCAGCAAAGGAGCAGGCAAATGATATAATCCTTAAAACTCACATACACAGTGATTTTAAAATGGGAGTTAGAAATACACAGAAGCTGGAACACTGTAGGTTCAATATTGGCAATGGTAGTGGTGGCAGGAAAATCAATTTTCTGGATACAACAGTGCGCACAGTGGTATCCTGAGTCCCATACATCGGCATCAGTGGGGTGTGCTAGAACTTTTACCATTCATTGACAGTATCAGTAGAGAGCTCTCATAGTTTATAGTTGTGCTTTATTCCACCTGTTACCCAGGTTTGATGTCAAGGACCCCTGGTGATTTTGTTAACAAATTAATATGCTTTAAATAAATCTCAGCTTTTAAAAATTATTTTCATCAATGATAAAATGTTGTTTGTTCCTATTCTGTTTGTGTGGTCATTTTAGTGCAGGTGTGGCAAAATAATCTCATATTAAACACACAGATTCGTATTTTCATAATGGACAGGGAGCTCCTGTTATTTTCTCACATTTAATATTTAATTAGAACTCCAAATGCATCATTAATAAATGCTCAAGAGAAATATGACAGCCTCTAGCTAAAGTTTAAAAGTCAATTTTGATAAAATGAAACCAGTTCTGACTGTTCCTTTTTTCTGTTTTTTTCCAAGTTACCATAAGTGATTAAGGCTATTTTTCTCTTAATTTAAATTCCCTAGTTAGGTTTCAAATAATATCCTGGTAAAAACAATTTTCTACATGATATAGTTGAGGCCTCCAGTTATAATGAAGCTGATTTATATTTATTCCAGTGTGTGCAGTGGAAATTTCCAATTAATAAGGTTCAAGAATCTGAGCATTCACTTTTTCTCTTAACTATATCCCACAATGATTTTTAAAAGTTAACTCATCACTGCTTCAGATAGTCATGTTTCAGATCTATTGTGCTCTCATTATTCAAGTAGATTTTAATATATCTACACTCATTATGGGGTCCAAAATGCTATGGTGTCTTCAGCTCTTTCTCTAACGTCTAGGGTGTTATAATTACTCATTAAACAGACACTTCTGAAACAATTGTGTTTTATGAGACACCCCATTATTCTCCTTCATGAGGCTCTGAAATATTTTATGGTATTTTTATTGACCTTGTTTCTTCTGTTGTATATTTTCAGCAATTTGCACCAATAATTATGACATGGTCATCAAATTCTACATTGTTGTTTTGATATTTGAGATATCTTTATAATAGAATATTTTCTACTCATCACCTGACTTTTTATTGTTCTATAAAAAAATGCCTGGTCATCTGATTTCTGGTGCAAGATATGTGGAGCTTGGAAGTCACCACTTAGGCAAAACAAGTAAAGAGATAAGCTGAAAAATCAAAAAATCTTAGAAGAGTCAGGTCACAGGGCAAAGCACTGCTTCCAAAATTGGGGAGACAGTCAGATACAGATAATCATAACTTACTAGAGCAGAAATCCATAAGTATAACCTCTATAATAAGAATGACTGTCACGGTAGTAGAACCTAAACTTTAGATCACAAATTACTGAAGGCTCAACATACAGAAGTATGAGAGTCAAAAACTCAGGGGGATCCAGCTATGCAGGGAGCAGTTCCCATAATTTTGCGAGTTTTTCCTCCAGGAGTTTGACTAAGTTCTCACAGCAAATATTATAGAAAAATTATCTGATTCTTTCATGAGGCAGAGAGAAAAAAGCCATTTTGAAAGACACTAGATCATTTTGTTCTTCTAAACAAAGTCTGTCAAAGATACTATTTAATCATAGCCTAAGATGCTGGAGTTTTATCAGAATGCAACTGACCTGGGGTAAAAGAAATATCCTACTCTAACTAGCACTAAGCTTCCATATGAAGGAAGAGAAATACCTAACACTAGCTCATGCTAGTCAATCCCGCTTACCTAAGGGTTGGTGGAGAAAGTCCGAAAAGTACTGTGTAGTTCACAGTCCAGAGACATGGGTTCACCAAAAGACTGAAGCATAATACAGGACAAAAAAATCTTTCCCCTCCTCCTACAACTTACTAACACATTACTAAAGATTTATATAGAGCAAGTCCTTTTATTCAGGACACCATATTCATGTATTAAAAAAAAATTTAAAGACAAAACAATACATCTTGAAGAAACAATAAGTATCAGAACCAGACTGGAATGTCAGGGATGCAGGAATTACCAGAGCAGAAATTTAAAACAACTATTAATATGCCAAGGGCTCTGATGGATAAAGTAAACAGCATATAAGGATAGGTGGGGAGTATGAGCAGAGAGATGGAAAATCTAAGAATCACAAAGAAATGTCAGAGTTCAAAAACACAAAATGAAGAGTGCCTTTGATGAGTTCATTTGTATATGGGACATGGCTGAGGAAAAAGTATCTTGAAGATAATTCAGTAGAAACTTCCAAAACTGAAAAGAAATTAGAAAAAAAAGACTAAAAAACAAAAATAGAATGCTCAAGAACTGTTTGAAAGAATAAAACAACCAATATCTGGGACAACTACAAAATATGTAACACTAATGTAATCAGAATAGCAAAAGGAGAAAGAAAGAGAAGAAATATTTGAAGCAATAATTAAATTAATGTCAGATACCAAACTACAGATCCAGGAAGCTCAGGAAACAGAAATGTAAAAACAAACAAATGAACAAAAAAACCACACCCTAGAACTAGGCATAATCAATATTCAAGTTGCAGAAAATAAAAGATAAAAACAAATTCTGAAGGAAGCCAGAGAGAAAAAAAATTAACTATAGAGGAACAAAAGTAAAAATCACATCTACCTTCTCAGAAACCATGCAATCAAGAAGAAAGCTGGCAGAAATACTTGAAGTGCTGAAAGAAAAATCCAAGAACCTATAATTTCATAGCCTGAAAAATTATTCTTCAAGAGTGACAGAGAATTAAAGACTTCCTTAGACAACAAAAATTGAAAAAAAATTTTCCAGTAAACCTGCCTTGTAAGAAATGTCAAAAGAAATTTTTTAGAGAGAGGAAAAACAAAATAGGACAGAAATTCAGGTATACTTAAAGAATGGAAGTGTATTATGGAAGGAATAAGTAAGAATAAAATTTTTAAAATTATATTTATTGTTTTTAATTGATCTAACAGTTAACAGATTGTTCAAAAGAGTAATAGCAACAATGTATTTTATTATGTACATATATAAACATGTATGCTCACTTATGCTTAGTATAAGTTATATATGCATGTAAAATAAATTGTTTTATGTATGTAAAATAAATGACAGTAATGGTACAAGAGATGGGAAGGAGGAATTAGGATTACTTTGTTATGATAAGATACTTGCCCTACCTGTGAATTGGTATAGTGTTATTGGAAAGTGGACATAGATTAGTTGTAATACTACAAACTCTAGGCTAACCACTAAAAACGTTTTTTTAAAAAAGATGGTATAACTGATATCCTAAGAAAGCAGAGAAAATGCTCAATTAAAACCACAAAAGGCAGAAAACGTAAGAAGATAATAGGAACAGAGAGGATGGACAACAAATAGAAAACAGTAGCAAACATTGAAGATATTTATCCATCTATATCAATAATTAGTGTAAATGTCAATGGTCTAAATACACCAATTAAAAAACAGAGATTGTCAGAGTGGATCAAATCTAAGATCTGTTGACTATAAGAAACTCATTTAAAAATATAAAGATACATATAAATTAAAAGGTAAATGGGTGAATAATGATATACCATCCTAACACTAATCAAAAGAAAGTGAAAGTAGCTCTATTAATTTTAGACAGAACTTCACAGCAAGATAAGTTATTAGATATAAAAAAGGGGCACTACATAATAATAAAGGGTTTAATTCTCCAAAAAGACATAGCAATTCTCATCATGTCTGTGCCTAAAAACAGAGCATCAAAATACACAAGGTAAAAAGCAACAAATGAAAAAGTCTGAGGCAAAAATTGATAGACCTGCAAGGAGAAATTGATGAATTCATAATTATAATTGGAGAAGGTAACACTCCTATATCAAAAATGAACAGATCCATCAGGTAGAAAATCAGCAAGGATATAGTTGGACTCAAAACTCCCAATCAACTGGATGAAATTTCCACTTACAAACTACTTTATTCAGTAATACTAGAAGAAACAGTCTTCTCACACTCAAAGAAGGCATTCACTGAAATAGACCATGTTCTAAGCCATAAACATCTTCTTACAAATTAAAAAAATAAAGATCATACAATGTCTGCTTTAGAGCATGATGGAAGCAAAATTATAAGTCAATAGCAGAAAGATAGTTTGATAATCTCAAAATATCTCATGATTAAATGATTCACTTCTAAATAATGCATGAGTCAAAGGTGAAATTTTCAAAGAATTAAAACAAAATTTTTGAACTAAATAAAAATAAAAACAAAAAACTGTATTCAATGTATCAAAAACAGTGTTTAGAGAGAAATTCATACTAGAGAATGTTCATATTAGAAAGGATAAAATAAGTCAAATTAATAATTTAAGCCCTTACCTAAAGAATGCTAGAAAAAGAAGAATGAATTAAATACAAAATAAATAGAATAAAATAAATATTAACAACAGAGTAAATATCAATACAGTTAGGAAAATAATTTTAAAATTCATGAAACTAAAACCTGGGTTTTAGTAAAGATCAAAAAAATTGACAAGCTAGGCAAACTAGGAAAAAGTGAGGTTACTAATAACTCATATCAGATAATGAAAGAAGAAAATATCACTGCAGATACCCTGGGCACTAAAAGGATAATAAAAAATTTATACCCATAAATTTGATAACCCAGATAAAGTGCATCAATTCCATTAATGATGTAATCTGCCAAAACTCACTTAAAAACAAGTAGACAACCTGATTAGGCTATATCTAGTAAAAGTTAAATCAATCGATAATAACCTTTCAATATAGTAACCTCCTATAAGTTCACTAGTGAATTTTCCCAAACATTCAGGAAATAAGTTAATGCCAATTCTATAAAATTTCTTTCAGAAGATAACAGCAGAATGGATACTTCCTAACTTATTCTATAAGGCCTCCATTAACCTAGTATCAAAAAAGATAAGGATATTAGAAGAAAACAACAGTCAAATATTTCTCATGAACATACTGCAAAAATCCTAAAAGAAATATTAGCATATTATATCTAATAGTGAATTAAAAAGAACATACATCACAACAAAGTGGGAGTATGCAAGTCTGGTTCAATATATAAAAATCAATTAATGCAATTTATCACATCAACAGACTAAATAAGCAAAACAGAATCATAGCAATAGATGCAGAAAAAAACATTTGACAAAATCCAGTGAGTGAACTATAAATAGAGTGGAACTTTTTTTTCACATGATAGAGGATATTTACAAAAAAAAATCTATAGTTAACATCATACTTAATAATGAAAAAGAAGATGCTTTATCATTAAGATCAGGAGCAGGCAAGTGTAGCCCCTCTCACCACACTGTTTCAACATCACATTGGAAGTCCTAGCTAATGCAGTAAGACATGAAAAGGAAATAAAATGTATCACATTGGAAAGAAAGTCACAAAACTCTTTCTGTTTGCAGATATCTTATTGGTTATATTAAAAATCTAAAACATTAACCAAAAACTCCAAAATCTAAGAAGTAATTACAGTAAGTTTGCAGTAAAAACCACAAAAAATTAAAATACAAAAATCTATTGCTTTTATATATAGCAGCAATAAACACTGTATTTAAAATTAAAATCACAATATGTTTTATATTGGCACCCCCCAAAATATTCAGATATAAATATACCATGTATGTACAAGATCTATCTAAGGAATACTATGGAACTCTGATTTAAAAAAATCAAAAATTAAATAGATAAATTGATTCTATGTTCCATGGATTAAAAGAGTCAGTGTTGTGTTGTTAAGATGTCAGTTCTTTTCAACTTGATTTATACATTTAATTTAATCCCAATCAAAATCTCAACAAGTTATTTATGGATAGTAACGAACTTATCTAAGGTTTATACAGAAAGGCAAAATACCCAGAATAACTAATACAATGTTAAATGAGAAGAACAAAGTTGGAGGACTGACACTATTCAACTTCAAGACTTACTACAATAAACAAGGAAGTATGACACTGGTGAAGCCATGGAGAAACAGATCAATGGAATAAAATAGAAAGTTTAGAAATAGACCACCACCTATTTAGTCAACTGATCTTTGGGAAAGGAAAAGGGCAATACAGTAGAAAAAATACAGTTTTTCAACAAATGGACATCCTCATGTACACACACACACGGGCGCGCACACACACACACACACGATTCTAGAAACAAACTTTACATCCTTCACAAAAATTCACTCAGAATAGACTGTAGACCTAAATGTAAAAACCAGAACTAAAACTCCTAAAATTTGTAACATGGGAGAAAATAAAAATGACCTTGGGTTTGGTAACAACTTTTTAGGTTGCAACACCAGAAACACAATCCACAAAATAAAGGAAAAAAATGGGTAAACTGGACTTCAGTAAAATTAAAAAACTGCTCTGCAAAAGACATTGTCAAGAGAATAAAAAGAAGACAAAGACATGGAGAAAATAGTTGCAAGACATATGGGATAAATTAAAAATATGCAAAGAATTCTTAAAACTAAACAAGAAAACCAACAATCTGATTTTAAAATGGGCCAAAGATCTTAACACACAAAATCAAAGAAGATATACAGATGGCCAATAAATATACATAAAGATGCTCTACATCGTATGTCATCAAAGAGATGGTCATTAAAACAGCAATGAGATATCACTATAAACCTATTAGAATGGCCCAAACCTAGAACCCTGACAAGACCAAGAAGTGGTGAGAATGTGGAGCAACAGTAACTCTCATTCACTGTAAGTAGTAACGCAAAATAGTGTAGCCATTCTGGAAGATAGTTTCTTATAAAATATACAAACTCTTACCATAAGACTTAGGAATTGTATTCATTGGTATTTATTCAAAGCAATTGGAAAGTTACATCCACACAAGAACTTGCGCAAAGATACGTATGGCAGCTTTATTTATAATTGCCAAACATTGGAAGCAACCAAGATGTCCTTCAGTAGTTGGATGGATAATAAACTGTGATATATCCAGACAACAAAATATTATTCAGTGCTAAAAACAAATATAAAGTCATGAAAAAACAGAAAAAACTTAGATACACATTAGTAGGTGAAAGAAACCAATCTAAAAAGGCCGTGTACTATATGATTCCAACTATATTTTATTCTGGAAAAGATAATAAAAGTAAAAAGAGCACTGGTTACTCAGGGCCGAAGAAGAGGCAGAGATGAGTAGACTGAGCAAAGTACATTCTACAAATGTTGAGCAGTGAAACTATTCTGCGTGACACTATAATCGCGGATATATGTCATCATACATTTTTTCAAACTCACAGAATGTACAACACAGAGGCACTCTAATGTAAACTATGAATCTTGAGTGATAATGAAGTGTCAATGTAGGTTCATAATTGAAGCATGAGGACATTTTAAGCAATATTCTAACAAAATCATTTTCAATGGCTTTCCCTGGAATTTAGTGGCTGGCTTGCACTGTGCTCCAAAAAATGATGACTTGGAAAATGATACTTGTTTTTAACTGCAACAGGAAGGTGGACAGTTCTGTGAATCCCCAATTTAGAAGTCATCTTATTCCTTTTTAAACATGGAACATTTATCACTGCTACTGATATACCTCTTTTTTTTTCGTATTAATTAATTTCTAATAAAGCTGGAACACTTCTCCTTTTATATTCTCGTTCCTGGCTACAAGACCAGGCTTCTTTCATGAAATATAATGCCTTCTTGGAAAAAGAATGAGTGTAAGAAAGACTTGTGAAACAGCAAAAGACACTGGCAACATCAACTTGCCTGGCAACTGAGGGAAGAAGGGGGCTGGGAAACCTGTCAGCATCCACAGCTCTAGTGAATGATACTGAGCATATGCAAGCCTTGCACCGCTTCTTATCACTTAGAGGAGAGCTGGTGGATTCAAGTAAACTCAAGCTGTCTCTTTCAGGTAGAAGGAGAGGATATTTACATAACAAAGAGAAGTGTTGAGTGCTTTTCTCAAGGTTTGGAGTATGGTGTAGGGACCACTCCAAATATATGATTTTTGACTAAACTTCTGGAAAACTGAGTGAAAATTGTAAGGCCAAGTTTGTTCCTGCTTATAGTTCTTAGTGAATTTAGCTGTTGTCCATATCAATACAGTAATATAAAAGGGTAAAAATTATAAGAGAAAGTGAGAAAGATAAAAGACAATTAAATAGAGTCTTTAAGAGATTCATTTGAGGGTTTAAAATTGTTGTGACCTGCTTTGAAACAAAGTCCTATCAATGATAACAAATTAAGTCTTAGCCAAGTATTTCTGTTAATAATGAATTGTCAAATACCGCAAAATTCTTTTGGAAACATGCAGCATAGAGCCAAATTTCTCTCTGATCAGTGTTTTTTTGTTTGTTTGTTTGTTTGTTTTCTGGAAATCTTAAAATTCAAACATCTTAGAGACCATCTGATGTAGTATTTTTCTGAAAATGTATAATAGTTTTAGCATTGATGTTAGCAAAGAAAATATTTCTAACAATATCCCATAAGGACAGGATTATACGTGAATTCTTTCTAACTGCATGGATTTCCTGTGATACAGATAAGTTAATATTTTAATAAATAGGTAAGTAATTTCACAAGAGAAAATGAATTCAATAAACATTTTCTGAGCACTGTCTTTGCACCAGGGCTTGTGCCAGGTTTATCTTTTCATATATTAAGACCAGGACTAGAATAGACAAAAATAGGTAATAAAAAGCACAGGTAGATATATTGAGCACTTACTGTAGGCCAGGCCTCTTTCTGTTTATTTACATATTTTGTATGTATTACCTTATTTGCTCTTCTCAACAACCTAATAAAACAGGCATTATTATGATCCCCCATTTTCTTCATAAGGAGACCTAGGTGTAGATAATTAAAATATCTTTCTCAGGATCATTCAATAAGTAAATGCCAGAGATACTCAAACCAGGAATCAAGTCAACATGTATATTGCAAGATAATTATTTAGAATATGTGGTGTGACTTATTTAGACAATTACATCATTTGTTCCTCAGCATACTCGAATGTATTTAGCCATTCTACCCACTGGCAGTGAGGAGGTACCTGAGCTCAGAGGCCTGGGCATGCACATTTATGTCCAAGAGTCCAGAGCTATTGCTGGCACACCAGTCCTTGAATTCTATCCATCTGTAGCTGGCCAGGCTCACTCAATTGTTTCTTTGTCCTTCTCCACCTGGTCTCCTTCTCATCTGGGATCACTAGTTTCCCTTGACTTTCCACACAAGCAAACTTCTCACAGTTTTATCCTTTCTATCTGTCTCTTATGGCAGGGGTGGGGGGTGAGGGAAGAAATAAGGCTTGGAAGTAAGGGTAAACTCTGGGTTGTTTAATCCTGGAAGTAGAAGCAGATACATTATTGAGATTGAAAAAAAAATGTTAAAAATGACAATAGTATTAGATGTAAAATGTAGCATTCACTTATTCTTTGTTTAAGGCCAAATGAATTATTTCTGAAGCATTCTAAAGCTTAGGATCCAAAATGTAAGGAATCTTATTTTAATCGTTTAAAAGATTTCAATAGAAAAATTTAAAACTACATAAAGCTTATGAAAATGTAAATAAAGAGTGTAATTGACACATCTTTTAATATATGCCATGCAACACAATTTAAAACTCTAGGAGGAATTATAATGAGGTACTTCACAATGTGAGTTCTGGAGTTGTCTCATTTTTAAATTCTGGTTTTATCTTTTGTTATCTGTATAACCATGAACAAGGTGCATCTTGATACTGGAGTTCATTTTATTCATAAATGAAAATGGAGC
This sequence comes from Cheracebus regulus, assembly GCA_963574635.1. NCBI lineage: Eukaryota > Metazoa > Chordata > Mammalia > Primates > Pitheciidae > Cheracebus > Cheracebus regulus. The sequence continues at coordinate 891 of CAUYQU010064949.1, read as the reverse complement.
CAGGTTAGTGTGTTTCTCAGATCAGTACTATGAAAGATTTAAACTACTGCAGGTAAATTTATCTGCACAGTGCCTCAAAGAGATAATAGATAAGGAGGAAAACTAGGAGAATCCACCAAGAATGATGGAAGAAATCACTATAATAAATGATCATGGACATGTTGTAGCAAGGGTTATGAAACCCTGCAAGGTATTAATATTTTTAGCACTCACTTGCCAGTTGTTTTTGAGTATTTTATACCCTAATTGGACTTTAGTGCTATGCCTATCCTGAGAAAATTTCCATACCTTGAGCCAAAAAGCCTGATGACTTTCGATTTTTCACATTTTTCACAGGGTATGTTATCAAAACCCTAATGCAAGTGAAAAGCTTTAAACATTAGTCTTGTCATGGGTCTACCTAAAATGAACAGTTGACTTTCAAATAATATTTGTATAGCACTTTACAATGTCAAGATGCGCTTAGTATTTGATACAATAACTCACTTGCTCTTCATAGTTCCAGAAGTCCTGAAAGTATCTATTATTATCACATTTTAGATATGACATGTCAGAGAAGCTCAGTCCAACTCAAACACATATGATTCCATTCCAACTTCTTTGCTTGTTAAACTTCACCTAGTCTATATGAGAAATATGTTTTATTTTTTTCTTTCTTTTCTAAAGAAAGAAAAAGAAAAGAAAGAAAGAAAGAGCAAAAGAAAGAAAAAAAAAGAATGAAAGAGAGAAAGAAAGAGGAAGAGAAAGAGGGAGAGAGAACAGGATTCTTGTTCTATTGCCCAGGCTAGAATGCAGTCTAAAAATGGGTATCTAGAGAAATATGCTTTAAACGTATATCATTTCAGATAGGTGACTTAGCTAATATGATAAAAAATACAAAGAACATTCTGA
>CAUYQU010064948.1:0-16060 GCA_963574635.1 Cheracebus regulus | reverse complement strand
TTTGTCAAAGATCAGATGGTTGTAGATTTGTGGCATTATTTCTGAGGCCTCTGTTCTGTTCCATTGGTCTACATCTCTGTTTTTTTCCCTCCTTTATAACTCCATAATAGGGAGATATTAAAACTAGAGAGATATGAATAGTAGGTAGTTTGTAATAGCAGTGTGTCATCATGAAAGTGTTTGAGAAGTGAAAATTTGATCTTTCATAGAGAAGATCATAGAGTTCCATTCCATGCAAACCACATATTCCTTTATTCACCACAACAGGTTCTTCTAACAAATAATCATGTTTAATGGAAAAGCTAAATTATAACCCTCTAAACTTCTAAATATGTATTAGGAAACACAAGATTTAAGTGAATTAACTGGATTCCCTAAGAGCACAAAAATTAAATTTTCAAAAAGAAGGGTAATGCTTTTTATTTATTTTGTTTTGTTTTTACTTTTTTCCTGGTATATTTGAGAACATTTCTCAAATGATCAGCTAAGTAAAATTGTCTAGGGATGTTTCATGTGATACATTGGTGAAAATTCATTACTGGTGAATAGAGTTAATGAAAGATTTTCTGAGCAAGACACTATGGTAGAATCTAATATGTATAAATTAAATCTTCTACTTGGAAACATACTAATAAAAGCAATGAATTAAACATCAGGACCAAGAGATTTGGGCTTATTAATGTAGTGTAACTCTATTTAGTAAACCCTAATTTGCTGAACACTGATGTTACCAGTAAAATTAATAAATAGAAAAATGTGTATCCAGCAATATCCAAATGTATAATATATTAAAATTTAAAATTTAATGGAGATATCATATAATATTAAAAGTTGGGAGTAAAAGAAACTTGATAATTTTGAACAAGTGTTGTGGCGCGATAGCTAAATGAGCCATAGGTAAGCATAGTACCAATGTTAAATTGCCAGTCACGCTTTGCAGATTTTAATCAGGAAGGATGAGCTCCCAGAAAGAAAAATATCTCATTTGTCTCTCAGACTTTCAAAAAATCATCTAGGGATACACCATGTACTGGTATTCACTACCAACAATGTAATAAACACTTTCACAATATGTTGAAGATATGAGAGTGATAAAGATGTTTCTTTTTCTTGTTTTTCTTTTTCTCTACTTGGTCATCATAGTAATTTTTCTTACACTGGAATTTTAATGAAATATGCAGTTGAGGTTTGAATGCCTTTTAAATGTCAGGCATTGTTCTAGGTTCTGGGGATACAAAGGTACTGAGACAGCCACAGATCCAGCCATTATTAAACGGGTACTTTAAAAGGAAAAAAAAATAAAGAACAAATAAATACATAAAATCATAAGTGAGAAAAAAGAATGGTTTGATGAAATATAGGATATGCATGGTGGAAGAGGACTTAGATCAGGTCACCTTTCTGTGACCTGTAAGTCTATACCAACATAGGAATTAAAGCAAATTTTTGTTTATAATAGATTTGCTTTCCCCTATTTAATTAGGACTTAAGAAGACCAATTAGGAGGCATTTCCAAGTTTCTGCAAATACAGGATTAATTGATGTAGACATAATGTTGATACATTATAAAACATTTCAAAAGACTAATTTTGAGAAAAACCTAAACCCAGAATAAATGTTCTTGTAGAAATCAATGCCTACATTTTGTTTTCCAGAATGACTCCATTGGAACTTCTTTTCACAACTCCACTTTGAAACACTTTTTTATTGTCTTTAATAAAAGTATCCATTGGCATCTATACAGACCATGTGAGAAAATATTATCTTATTTACAAGATACACAAATCAGAAAGGAGCGATGCTATTTTATTTACTTTTTGTTGTTCTTATTATTTTGTTAATATTATTATTTAAAAAAGAGGATAACTTTAGTTTTAGAAATACTGAGATTAGAATGAAAAAGGGCCATTCAACGTAGTCAAAAATGTGAGACAGGACAAAGCAAACAGATTCAGACAGTTAGGGGTAAAGTTGGAGATTTAATTTTGCAAGTTTCTCTATCTCCCTACTGCCCTATAGGTATAGAAAACTTCTTTTCTGTGGACATTGGTAACCATTGAGAAGAGTGTTCTGTGAATGACGGGTGCCAGATATTAGGGGAGTTAGTATAAATAAATTACAAGGAGAGGGAAATGGTCCATTGAAATAACTTTCTAGAGAAGTCTCATGGTAAAGGGAATGTATGCTATATGGGTTGTACATAATAACTCAGTGTATTGCATCTGGTTTAGATACACATTTTTAAACATTCATAACATTACTGATATTGGGATATATTGTAAAATCAATAATGTCTTACAATTATATATTTTTTCTTAGCAAAATATAAAATAATAGTGGCTCTCATATTGATGGTCTTTAAGATTTGAATAATAATTGTTTCCTCCCTGGTATAGAGGAGTAAACTATTTGAGAAGTCTTAGACAAGATAATTAACCTCCAAGTGCCTAAGAATCTCTGTTTTTAAAATGGAAATAAGCATAAAAGCAACTCATGCAGCTATGGAGGCCAAATAAGATAAATAATGTAAAAGTGCTTTGTAAAATACAAAGAGTTACAAATATGTTGAGGTACAGTCATCATCATTATTATTGTTTGGCTAAAGAGGACTTGCTCTTTGGCTAGAAGGCATAGTATATTCAAATAGAAAAACCTGGGTTGGATTGTTCTGAAGTTATATTAAAGCATCTATCAGCTACAGTTCATCCTATAAGACACAACAGAATACAGGCACAAAGTGTAACATGCAAGATTTTATCAAAATATAAAGGTGTGTATTAGATTTTAATGTTTTTCAAATATAACCCACTGATAATAAAGCATACTAAGTTTGAAGCTAGTCATTTGAATTATTTGATTGGACCCAATTTTCTTTTCTTTTTTCATTTTTGAAGTTAAATAAACTTTTTGTTATATACTACTTCCTGCATATTTGCCTGTGAAATAAAATGGAAATTCCACTTTTTCCCCCCATTTTCTTGCAGTATCCCAAGAAAGAGAGCTATCACTTCAAACATAGTCTTGTCACCTGTCAGAATCTCGTACTGCCTGAAGATGTAGTGTAGGAGATAAAGAATCTGACTCCACAGTTTCCAACATCAAAATGGTCTGAGTGATTGCTGGAACAAAAAGCAGAATTAAACAACCTTACCAGGAGACAGTTTTAGCTTGTGACCTTAGGCAACACACTTAATCTCTCTCGTTCTGTATCTCTCTTAGACAATCAATCTGCAAAATAAGATTTATGATATCTGCCAGCACATGTGGTTATAAAGCGACAATGGATGTATTTCATTGGTCAGAACATAATCTCCATATATATTTACAAAAAAGATTTAGGATTTGGTTAAAATAAAATCACATAAAAATAAGTTGAATATTTATTTATGTAACTGAGTTTTCTACAACAATGGACCTGTGATCTGTCGCATATCAAATAACACCCCATAGACAGAGAAATTGAGAAAGAAATTGAGGGAGAACAGACCAAGTAAATAGATGAGAACATATCATGCTGGTAAATACCTTCCTCTGGTGATTAAGGCATATGTGAATAAATACAACAAATACAGTGGACACTGAGTATATATAAGCTTAGAAAAATTAAAATGTGTTTTTCATTAGGGCCCTCATCTGTATAGAATTAAGGGACATTGTTTTTATAATAGGAGGTGATTTCCTATTTTATGTCTGCTTGCTTTACCTTAAAATTTCAAAATACTTTTACATTAATCATGACATTTTATAAGTACTTCCACATCTGAAAAAAGCAAACATGATACTATTTACAGGAAATTCCTAATAAACTTTTTCTTTTGTGGTCATTTCCAATTCCCAGTGTTCCTTTCTCACCCATGACACTTTAGAGATTACAGTTTTTGCTAATAGAAGGTCAAGGTCTTTCACTTCCTCACTTATTGGCAGAAAAAGTATTTTACTGCTACTTTCACTATGTAAGATTCCGGCATTCATCACTTTATATTTCATAGAACACTGAGAAATGTCAAATACAATATATGGCACAGTCTTTTAAAAGAATACCCTTTTTAAATGATAGACATTTAAACACATTGATTGTAGAGTTCTTTGAAGGAAACTATCTCTGTCTGGGATCATTCTTGTTCAGTTCTTCATGGATTTCTCTTTGCCAGAAAACTTCCCTAAGCTATCAATTCCATTATGTCACTTTCTAGCTCAACAATCTTCCCATGTTACCTATATCTACATAAAATAAAGTAAAAATTTATGTTTGTTTCAAGACCCACTGTTATCTCAACCCATGCTTTCTTCCCAAGGGCATCTTCCTTGACTCCTGAGAAATGAACCCAGGGTTTTAGCCAGACTTGCATGGTCATAGAAAGAGCAGCTGCTAGTTTTAGGGCACTAATCTGTACTTACTCCCCACATAACCCTATGAAGTTAAGTGTCTCCGTTTTAAGATGAAGGAACTGAAGCTCAGAAAAAAGGAAGCAGCTTTTCTAGGTTTATGTAACTCTTAGTTGATAGAACGAAGAATTAAATCCAGATATAGTAAGTGTGTGTTTCCCTCTACCAGACTAAGCACAGTCAAAGGAATAGTATGTGTCTCTGTCTATACCTTATGCATGTAAAATGTCGTTTTTCTTAATCTTTACAACTCAGCCAAATCTTATGCTTCATTTTGATTTTAGTTACAACCTTCATCCAGTAGCCAACTGAGCCTTTCTGCCCTAGTGGCCATTTCCTTTAGACCTTGTAGTGCATACTGACAATGCCACTCATAGGAAACCTAATCTAATCTTGTGATGTCTCTGGTTTTGTGATCTTTGTTTTTTTATGGATGTATTGCTTTTTGTTGGTTTTTCACTTTCCATTCACACTATTTATGACATAAATACCATAATTTCTTTCAAGGAATGATCCCCTACCTGAGTTACGTCTGTGTGTCAGATGCACTTTATTTTATCCTGTGGATAAATAAGGCTGCTGAAGATAAGGCTCAGACCAGTTCAGTGGGACCATAAATTTCCCTGAGTACAATGATTGGCTCAGGGATATACGTATAGCATAATTAGAGCCCAAAAAAGGTAATACGACTTCTGTTTGTAGAGAGTGGTTGTCTCTATTCTATTGGGACTGTGAGTATAGAAGTAACATGAGCTTGGAACCCACCTAGATCCCATGGCTGAGATTGGAAATAATGTAGCAGAATATGAAACTGAAATGTAGAAGGAAACTAATCCTACTAACATAGTTTGAGCCCTTGGGTCGAGCCTCACTTTTTAGCTATGTGTCAACGAATTCCTTGTTTTTTAAAGACTAATTCATGTTGGGTTTTCTGAGAGCCTACACCAGGGGATGGCAAATTAAATCGTTGTGATCAAGACCATCTGGCCTGCAAAGCCTAAAGTATTAGTAATCTGGCCCTTTTTGGCAAAAAGTTGCTGGCTCCAGATGATCACCTTGTAAAAAATAATATATATTTTTGGTTTTCTTTTCCTAAATAAACTTTTAAGAGATCCTTAAACATGCTCTTTAAGACAGGAATCAATTTGAGCATCCACCATGATATTTTACCCCATTCTCACCCTAATCATAATGCTTGGAGTTGTTAATTAAAAAATTAAGTGAATGAAAAAAAATTAAGTGAATTACATATTCATAAACCTGTGCTTTGCAATGTGTAATGTGCATACAGGAGCCAGTCTGTGAACTCTTTGTAAGTCTAGAATAAGTATAGAATTAAGATAAGCATTTAGAAAGTTTAATAGTGATTTGATTGTGGTTTGTCTTCAAGTGTGTGATCGTCTTCTTCCTACTAATTAATTTTCTTGCATTTTACAAAAGTATCATCCTACAATAGAATGGGGGAAAATATATAATTTTTCAACACAGTTTGAGAATCTCTGTGTTCAATGTGTGAACTCTATCCTTGAATATGTGTGTGTGTCTATTTATATGTGTGTATATATATGTATATATGTGTGTGTGTGTGTGTGTATTTCCCTACATTCTGAATTTATTAAGGATATGATTATATTTTATTTATCTTTGGAATTTGTAAAGAATAGAAGTATATTTTATTTATTTTTGATATTTTTCTCAGCATCTACATCAATGCCAAATATAGTAGACATTGTATTCTTACTTCCTAAGTTGAATAAAATTACAGAGTAGTGTCAAACTGGAGGGAATGGACTGTACCTATGTTGTCCTCTTTATTCGGTACACTATTAGAAGTGATCTTTGCCTTCCAACAGAAGAGGTCCAATTTCTTTTAGAGATTAATTTCTTCTTAAAATACCCTCACTATTCACTTGAAGGATCTATGGCTACCCTCACTGATTCACCTGATTTGAGTGGGGCGCTATTATCTGTGTCAGGATCCAAAAAATACACACATGCACACACACACACACATACACAGGATCCTGTGTCAGGATCACAGCATATTAAATGTCCTTTTCCACAGTGATTGGTTCAAGTATGGGCTAGTGAAAAAGACATGTGAATTGGAGCTTCTGTTGGGATTGCTTGGTTTAACAATTTGAATTTTTTTTTAAGTGTTGGATTTGTTGGGTATTTTCTGTTGTACTTGTTGAATCCCAAATGATATAGCCCTGGGAGGTGCAGGTGATCTTCCTGTGACCATGAGGGAAGAGACTAAGGGAATGAGAGAAACACATAGAGGTGAAAAGAGTTTAGCAGGAGAGAGACTAGATCCTGGCAACATTGTCTAAAGCCCCTGAATAAAGCTCCACCTGAAGTCATCCCAGACACTGTGCTTGCTAAATATAGAAGGCAATAAATCCTATTTGTGTGTTTCTTTATCCTCTTTCACCAGTTTCTATTGTGTTTTGTAATGCAATCAGGAGCTGATATAGATACGTAGTGTCATATCACATTCAAACTAGCATTTCTCTATAATTAACTTCTATAAAAGAAAATTCAGTAAGAACCTTGGACTTCAGTCATTTTCATTTTATCAAGCTGTTAAAAATGAAAGAGTAGAAGTTTGATCTCAGAAAGAAAACTTACATGTAAAAAGCTTTTATAAAATAAAATATATTAGTGATTAATGTGTGATCAACACTAGAAGGACTTCGGACAAATGGAACACTATCTTAAGTGCTTCTTTTGCTTCTTTTGATCCAGCCACATCTAATTTTGGAAAAAAACACTATGGTCAAAATTCTTTATTTTCTGACTTAATTCTTAATCTTGAAAATTCACATTAATGGGTAAAATTAATAGGAAGCTATTCTCATTAATTTGGATTGATAGTCCATAGACAGAGCTTTAAAGGAACCAAGATTTCTCATTGTGATGATCACAAGGGAACCTTTACCAAGCTCAATTTTATATTAGCTTATAAACTCTTTCTACACTTATTTGTATGCTATTAAAACACTGATGTACATCTATCTATAACTGCTTATGGTGCTAAGCCCTCTTTTAAGTGTTCTAAGTAGTTATACACTGTATTCATATATCTGTACAACTTTATGTGTCTAGAAACATTTAATTCTAAAAACAGTCCAAAAAGTGGGTACAGTTATTAGATCTGTATCATAGAGTTGGAAACAAAGGCAAAGAAAAATTAAGTAACAAGTAAAATGTTAAGCCCTGTGCCTTTTTACCATATTTATATTATGAGTTTTTTTTTAAGAACCTCATTATCTGGCCTGTAGCATTTGTATGACATGAATGACACATTTTACTTTCTTAGAAGTAGTGTAGTCAAATTGTTTTTTTGCAGGATCAATCCCTGTCTTCCCATCAGGCTGTATAATTCTCAAAACTTAAGGATACATTTTCTGGCTTCCTTCCAAATTTAAGTTAGTTACTAGAAGATTACAAATTGGTCATGAATATTTTTGTATTCAACATTGTTGGGCTGGATAAGTAGCAGGTTTTCAGCAAGTATTTAGAGCTTAACTGGGAGTTTCATTGCTTGTCTGGGTGTTTTCAGTATTTTTATAATTTTTATTTTGGTAATATATAAATAATGAAGTTGTATTTGGTTGATTCCGAAATAGGGTGAGTAAGGACCCTTAAAGGTCAATACAGCCAGCTTTTAGGGATAATGCGTTTCTAATAGCAAACTCTCAGGTCAAAGTACTTTCTGCAAACTCTCTTGTAAATGCAAGGAAGACTGTTCAGTTGAAAAAGCCCCCAAGTGCTTGACAAATGAGTTCTAAGAGTCACTTGGAAGGTATTGTACAATTACTTGGGGCTGACATTAAAGATTTTTGTGTATTTGTGTATAAGGACCACACACACTCACAAAAGATAGCTATTGTATGTCTTTTTTTTTTTCTGTGCCCCCAGGATATTCACAGAGGCATAGAACCAAAACACTATCATCATATACCATAATAATCAATGCAAGCAATTCAATGTCTCTGATGTTGACAAATTGGCTCTAGAAAATAGCCCTGTCAGCAAATTTACCTTCAAACAGGATGGACGATACAGACCTTTTGAGTCTTCTACAGAAATTGGCCCAGTGCCCATAAAGAAAATTAACAATCTTTTCTAACAATTTCTAACTATACAGTGGTTTGGGACTTAATATTGTAATTGGACTCTAAGCCTCAATTTATTTCTAATATGATCTGCAGAAAGGTTGAAATCCTCATCTTACAGGTGTTTATGTATTCATCCCAGAGCAAAATTGTTAACTCAGCATTATGGCTTACAATGTAAATCTGCAATATCCAGAAAACTCAACTTCAATGCCCCCAGAGCAATTATAACTTCACCTCTTGCCCCAAGTGGCTTTTATTTGATTAGATATAATTTAAGCTGGTCTTTTCTCAACATTTACATAAAATAAATTTCTTCAAATAAAAAAAATGTGGCCTATGTTTAATTTGTTTTCATAAGTAATTGCTAAAACTCAGTTGGCCATCAGTTTTTTTTTTTTTAAGACATGTATTTGATGAGGAAGGTATAAGGGGATTTTAAAGTTAAAATACCAGTCTTAAGGAAAGAAGGGTGAAGTAGAAGAAAAAGTGGTACCAAATGCATTTTTTACTGACCCTTAAAATGATAAAAGTAACACTACCATTCCTCCACCCTCATAGACCTAGCCATTCCTGTTTCCAAAAATGTATATTTAGTGTATGTGAAGACAGCCTAAAATGTTTGAGTTTACAAATGCTGTGTGTGCGTGTTTATGCATATACGTATAGAGACTAAGAGACTGTTATTTCATTGCTCTCTAAGAACATACTATAAGTCAGAAACCATACTTCTATATTTTCTGTGTTAACATATAGCATCTATCCATTAATAGTGTTAGGTACTCCTAATGTCTTTACACAGTTAAGATGTCTTACTTTAATAATGAAGTTTGTATGCACAGCTATATAATGTTTCATATTTTGGAGGGGGTAAAATGGGAGATGCTCCAGTGAAATAATTTAGAAATGAGTATTGCTACTTGGATTTTTCTGTTTTAAAAACATACAATTGTAGAATGAATTAATTGTATGAATTCTCTCTTGGGAGAAAACATCAAATATACTCAACTCTGAAGAGCACAATAAAGTTTGTGATTAAGGAGACCTGTGATTGTCTTGTCCAGAAAAGCCATAGACTTTTCAGAGAAAAGTGATTACTCATGGAGTAAGACTTGTAATTTTTTTTTCTTAAAGAATGCAGGTGGTAGAATTATACTAATTGCCAGCAGAGAGTTACAGTTTTTGAAAATGAAATTGTACTTTCATCAGACATTATACATATTAAACAAGAAAGGAAAGGCCAACTGGATATATTCGTTTGAAAATTGCTGTATAAGCTCTACTAGACATTAGAATTTCGCTGATACATGCTGAGTAGTATTTTGCATAAATATTCCACAATATTGAATGTGTTTTTCTGCCTGTAATTAGAGCTCTGATTTACTGATAGACTATGAGTTAACAATTAGAATGCATGCCTCATAATTGCCAGAATATAAATTGAGTCTCTTGATTTAAAAAAAATTAAAGAAATACACACATGCACACACACACACACATACACACACACACAAACACACACGCTCTTTCTTGAAAGCACAAAATATTTTTAGGTAAAATATTAGCTATAAGCGTGTAACTTCTACAATTTCATTTGAATAAAATGTGAATTAAGTTGTGTATCTGTACTTCCAACTACTAGATAACAACTTTAGGATGAGCAAACTATATGAAACCCAAATATTGTGTGCAAAATTCATGGATGTTTTTGTTTGTCTAATGTAAGCCAGAAAAGACCAGATTCATCAGTCCTCCTTGCTTTATACAACAAAGTATTGTAACTTGGGCCAAATTTGAATACATTTGTGAGCCTCACAGGAGGTACATTTCTTCTACTGAAGCATTTGAACAAGTTTTAGATTTTCACCCTGGCATGTACTTGACATGTTTTTCCTTTTGGGGCAGAGAATGAGCAAATCCAAGAAAAAATTTCTAAGTTAGGCCAATTATAATTTCCTTCAAAGAAAATGGGCATTAATTATTTAGTGGCTTAACATCTAGTCATTTCTGAGAAAACCAAGATGTGGTGTCAACGTGCTTTGTACCATTGGTCTATGCTGTATATATATATATATATATATATTTTTTTTTTTTGAGATGGAGTCTTGCTCTGTTTTCAGGCTGGAGTGCAGTGGTGCATTCTCGGCTCACTGCAGCCTCCACCTCCTGGGTTCACGCGATTCTCCTGCCTTAGCCTCCTGAGTAGCTGGGACTACAAGTGCGTGCCACCATGCCCAGCTAAGTTTTGTATTTTTAGTAGAGACAGGGTTTCACCATGTTGGCTAGGATGGTCTCCATCTCTTGACCTCGTGATCCACCCACCTCAGCCTCCCAAAGTGCTGGGATTACAGGCGTGAGCCACCGTGCCTGCCTATATCTATAAACTTTTACATATGTGTTGTCATGATTAACTCATATCGTTTTACCACTTCTACCATAGGTGCTGTATTTAAACAATGCATAGCAATTTCCTGTGTATCTAGGAGCTAAACGAACATTTGTTGAATGTTTTTTGTATGAGGCCATGCCAAAAGAGATCTTGGAAGGAGAATTGGGGCTCAGATCACCACATAATTTCTGTAGCCTCTTAGGACAAAGGTTTCTAGAAACAAAATGGATAAATATGAGAATCCAATTATTTTCCTCAACTTGTTTTTTTATATTCCCAGTAAACCAAAAAGAACCTAATGTTCTAGTAAGTGGACTTTTCCATTGGTTTGTGGTTTTAGACAAGGTCCCCAGATTGTCTTTCTCTGCCAGATTGTGTAGCATGGTATGGATTCTGGAGTTCATGCTATACAGTTATTTGCCCACATTCTCAAAGAGTTTCTTCCCTAGTAGGTGTCTCTACATTCCCTCCCCCCAAATTAATAACATGTGACATCTGGTGTATTAAGGATGAGTTGTAACTTGGGAAAGGCTGTGGTATTTTGTGGTTTGGGCACATCCATATAGTAAAACCACTGTCCTTGACCAGTAAAACTACAATGTTGGCCGTTAGAAGCTTTATAGATTCATCCTCTAATAACCTTTCTGACTGTGTTTCTAGTAGTTGTGAGGGGCAACTCTGCTGTGCTTAACAGGGGTAGTTTACAAAAGAAACCTGATAGCTTCTAAAAGAAGTTGGACTAAATGACCTCTAAGGAGCTTGGCAATTCTGAAACCCTGAATTTTTCAGTCTGCCATTATAAACCACTGTAAGTTCTCATTTCAGTCTTCTTTCGGCCTCTGAATCCTAGTGATTTTGCAAGCCCAGCTCAGCTGTCACTTCCAGGAAGCCTTCCTATTATATACTTTTAGCTTAGCACCCTTGGGACTCAGAGTCCACACATTGCAGTTGAGCTTTGATACTTGTTGCAGGGTAAGGATCACTTCCCATGCACCTGGCTGCATGAGGTACCCTTATGGTCTCCTGCTCCTGACTCCCCTTTGGCTCATGTGGCTCTACTTCTCTCCAGGTTTCCACATCCCATCCCCCTCACCACTGTGCAGTGTGTATGCAGTTTGTGCGAAAGGAAAACCTACTCTCTCTGGCCTGTCAGCACCAGTTTTGCCGCAGCTGCTGGGAGCAGCACTGCTCAGTTCTTGTCAAGGACGGCGTGGGCGTGGGTGAGTCTGCCACAGAACTGGTAAAAGGCTAGCATGAAGTGTTTATATTTGACTTTGCCTTTTCGTATACTCAGGTAAACTATTTTCTTCTGAGCCTGATTGGGGTTTTCATTGTCAAAACTAGTAATTTTCAAATACATCATTACAAACAGTGACAAAGTTTTCCACAGTCCTCAACAAAACGAGAAAATTAAAGATACCGTTGTTAATGTTGGCATGAGTGCAGAGCTACTTTCTCTAACCTTTTGAGAGATTGATCCTTTAAGCGGCCTACGTTAATTCCACAAGTGGCAGCCATAAGCCCAGGAGAGTTTGCTGCTTTTTAGGTAACAGCAGAAATCAGATTTGACAATTAGTTGCAGGAGTATTTGTTAAACTGTGATTTGATGATACTGAAACAAATTAGCATTGCATTAATTGGATCTACAAAGTCCCATAATTGGTGATAATCACCTGTACATAATGTTTAACATCACAAAACTCAATTGTTAGTCAAGAATGCTATATAAGGAATTTTTTTTTTTTTTTTTGAGACAGAGTCTCGCTCTGTTGTCCAGGCTGAAGTACAGTTAGCTCACTGCAAACTCCTCCTCCTGGGTTCAAGTGATTCTTCTGCCTCAGCCTCCTGAGTAGCTGGGACTACAGGCGCACATCACCACACCCTGCTAATTTTCGTATTTTTAGTAGAGATGGGATTTCACTATATTGGCCATGCTGGTCTTAAACTCCTGACCTTGTGATATACCCATCTCGGCCTCCCAAAGTGCTGGGATTATAGGATTTTTTAAATGGTTTTGTTATTTAATGGTGCTGTTAGTGATATAATTTCAGATAATAGTTTAGTTTCATCATGTGAAAATATGCTAATTTCTCTCTTCTCTTTGAATAAATTCTGTTGCTTGAAGTGTTTCTTACATGGGATCTGGATTTGTTGATTGAACTGGGTGGGCAAGTTGTGTCTTCTGCAGCATGGTTGTCCATCAGGTTGTTTTTATTCAACAGGAGTCTCTTGTATGGCTCAGGACTGTCCGCTCCGTACACCAGAGGACTTTGTGTTTCCATTGCTTCCCAATGAAGAATTGAGAGAGAAATACAGGCGCTACCTCTTCAGGGACTATGTGGAGGTATTATCAGCCTTTGTTCTACCCTGTCTCTTACTGGGCCTACCTTCCATCAGATGGTCACCACAGTTACTTACTTTATAGACTAGGCTGACATTAAGTGATGGTGTTTGAAGAAAGAGCTCTATGGCTTTAAAAAGGTTTGAAAACCACTAGAGTGATAGTGAAGAGCACAGGCCCTGGAGTCAGACACACCATTGTGTGAAACTCGGATACTTCCTTGCTATGTGACCACTGACTTTTTTTTTTTTTTTTTTTTTGAGACAGTCTCGCTCTGTCCCCTAGGCTGGAGTGCAGTGATATGATCTCGGCTCACTGCAATCTCCACCTTCTAGATTCAAGCAATTCTCTTGTCTCAGCCTCCTGAGTAGCTAGAACTACAGGTGTGTGCCACCATGCCCAGCTGATTTTTGTGTTTTTAGTAGAGATGGAGTTTCACCATGTTGGCCAGGATGATCTTGATCTCAACCTCGTGATCTGCCTGCCTCAGCCTCCCAAAGTGCTTGGATCACTGGCGTTAGCCACCACACCCAGCCTTTAAAAAATTTTTTTAACCTCTGAGCTTTTATTTTCTCTTCCACAGAATGGACAGACATCCCCACCTTATACATAGTTGCTTAAAGAAGCTATTGTGTCAGCCGGTAAATACAAGTCAGGCATATTTAGGAGCTGCTGTTACATTTAGTTTTCTATATGGTTGAGCAGAGAGATGTATTGCTTTTTGAGTAATTTGAAAACTTGTCCAGGATTCTAGCATGGTCACTTTTGGAGTCCTTTCCCTCTATTAGGCCATCTGCCTAGTTTTACTGATTCCATGCATTATAATTTTCTTTTTCTTTTTTTTGAGACAGGGTTTTACTGTGTCGCCCAGGCTGCAGTGCAGAGGCGCTAACATGACTCACTGCAGCCTCTGACCTTGCAGGCTCAAGCAGTCCTCCCACCTTAGCCTACCGAGTAGCTGGGACTACTGATGCACACCACCAAACCTGGCTAATTTTTGTATTTTTTGTAAAGACGGGGGTTTCATTCACCATGTTGCCCAGGCTACTCTCGAACTCCTGAGCTCAAGCCATCCATCTGATGCAGCATAACTTTCATCGTTGTCTTTTTTCCTTAATTTATGGTCTGGGTCTTGTCATGCACATGCTGCAAGATAAACAGAAGGCCTTGTTCTTTGTGCTGCTTGCTGCCTTTGGTAGATACCTTTTTTTTTTTAAGATGGAATCTCAAAAAAAAAGAAAAAAGATGGAGTCTCACTCTGTTGCCCAGGCTAGAATGCAGTGGCATGATCTCAGCTCACTGCAACCTTCATCTCCCAGATTCAAGCAATTCTCCAGCCTCAGCCTTCTGAGTAGCTGGGATTAGAGGCATACACCACCATGCCCAGCTAATTTTTATGTTTTCTTTATTACTATTTTTTTAGTCAAGTGCAGTAGTGAGAATGGGGGAAAGAGTAGAACAAGAAGTTCGATCTGTAACTGACTGTGAACAATCATTGAGATAACACACTACCTTTGGACCAGCAAATTTTATGTTTTCTAGTAGAGACAGGGTTTCGCCATGTTGACCCGCTGGTCTCGAACTCCTGACCTCAGGTGATCGGCCTGCCTCGGCCTCCCAGAGTGCTGGGATTACAAGTGTGAGGCACTGCTCCTGGCCCTCAGAGATATCTTATGCACAGCTAACAGGACTGTGTTTCTTTCCAGCCCTGGTCCATATGCACTTTGATCTCATGCATGCAATTCTGTATTCTTTTATTTGTTATTTTTAAATTTTTTCAGAGATAGTTTCTCTCTGTCATCCAAGCTTGAATGCATTGGTGCAGTCAGCTCCTTGCAGCCTTACATTCCAGGCCTCAAGCAATCTTCCCCACCTCAGCCCCCTGAGTAGCTAGGACTACAGGCAGGAGCCACCATGCCTGGTGCAATTCTATATCACCTTAGATCATTCTAGTGAGTTGCTACTTGGTTTAAGCTAAATGTTCAAAGTTTCTCTTTAATATCTGGCTTATGTTTGGTCTTCGTGACATACCTTCTGAATTCATATAGCCCCTTAGTAGAAGTCATCAGCTGGGAAAACAGAAAATGTTTGAATATTCAGGGCATTCTAATTTGTAGACAACAACTAAGAGTGTCCTCATTGTTTCCCCTTGGTCTGTTTACAGAGTCATTACCAGCTCCAGCTGTGCCCTGGTGCAGACTGCCCCATGGTTATTCGGGTACAGGAGCCTAGAGCTCGCCGAGTACAGTGCAATCGGTGCAACGAGGTCTTCTGGTAAGAGTGAGTGTGAGTTCTGAGCAGCCCTGTACTCATGCCCCATCCTCCTCCAAAGCACCACTGCTATTGCTCCGTGTGAGTGCAGCACTGGGAGAGGCAGGGTCTCTGAGCCAACAGAGCAGCTGTGCTCCAAGTGGGTAGGTTTGTGCCCAGCATCTCATATTCCACTAGGTGTTCAATACATGCTCAGTCTGGAGACAAGGAAGTGACACAGGTTCTTGGAAAATGCGTTGTGGCTTATGCTAAGTCTCATGGCCCAGAGATTACGTGAGGATGTATCTGCCTGCATAGCTAATCACATATTACTGTGTTTGAAAGGTACAATCTTCAACATTTTAATCTTTCTCTGTCTTGGTCTTTCTTAGCTAATTTTTATTACTTTTTATTTATTTATTTATTTATTTTTAGAATAAAAAGAATGAAAGAGAGAAAGGAAGAGGAAGAGATTTTAGAAAAAGAGAGAAAAGGAGAAAGAAAGAAACAGCAAAAGAAAGAAAAAATGAAAGAGGAAGAGATTTTAGAAAAAGAGAGAAAAGGAGAAAGAAA
>CAUYQU010064947.1:0-19838 GCA_963574635.1 Cheracebus regulus | reverse complement strand
GAAATTCTGGGTTGAAAGTTCTTTTCTTTAAGGATGTTGAATATTGGCCCCCACTCTCTTCTGGCTTGTAGGGTTTCTGCTGAGAGATCTGCTGTGAGTCTGATGGGCTTCCCTTTGTGGGTAACCCGACCCTTCTCTCTGGCTGGCATTTTCTCCTTCATTTCAACCCTGGTGAATCTGATGATTATGTGCCTTGGGGTTGCTCTTCTTGAGGAATATCTTTGTATCCTTGTCTTTATCTCATCCCCAAAAACAGAGTGGCAGGAGTGGTACATTCTGATGTCTAAGCCTCCCCAGGTACCTTCCCCCCACCACACAAAAAGGTGGCAAAAGCAGTGCTTTGTGATGTCTTAGTGTCTCTTAGCTCTCATTGGCTGGGAGAGTGCCTTGCTGCCAAATCAAAATTGAAGGGCATAGCTCTTCATTGTGTTGGGAGGGGTATACATGGGATGATCAGGAGCTCTGAGTAGACCGCTGGGAGAGTTCAGTATGGCAAAGGTGACTGGTAAATCACAGGAGCCTAATGAAGATGTGGACAAGCAGACCCCACCAACCCCAAGAACCAAAGGGAGGAAGAAGGGGAAGACTCCCTGTCAACCAAGATCCAGATGTGGTGTTAAGGTGAGATAACCCTGCCCAAGCCCCTTCTCTTTGCCCCACTGATTCAAAGAAATAACCTGCAGGCCATCTACCTCATAGTGGTAGGTATAGGGTACACCCAACCCTATGATATAAGCAACAAGTTACCAACAGCACCTGAAGGACTGAAATAATGGTTACTAGGAGCCACAAATCTAATACTGACTATCCCACTTTCTTAAAAAGCTTGGGGCGGAGCATGGCAGTTGGAGTGGTCTGCCTGTAGCGCAGGCCTTGAATGAGAGCTTTGTCTGCTTTGTCTTAGTGTCTCTTAGCTCTCATTGGCTGGGAGAGTGCCTTGCTGACCAAACAAAATTGAAGGGTGTGGCTCCTCACTGTACTGGGAGGGGTATGCATAGGATGATCAGGAGACCATGAATGAGATCATTGTCTACAGAGAATTTTCAAACAACATAGCTCTCCAAACATCTTTTATTTTTATTTTTCCTAAGCTGTTTTTATCCATGAAGAGAATATCATTTTTAAACAGCTTTACTGAAGTATAATTGACTTACGACAAACTGCACATGCTTTAAAAGTGTACAATTTGATGAGTTTTGTCACATATGTCACCATGACTATAAGAGTAAACATACCCATCACCCCCTAAAATTTTCTCATTCCTTTTGGCAATTCTTTCCTGCCCATATTTCAACCACCATTCTTTAAAAAAAAAAAAAAAAAAAAAGCACTGACCACTGATCTGATTTGCTTTCTGTGATTACCAATTTCATTTCCTAGAGGTTTATAAGAATGGAGTTATAAGATATATGCTCTTTTTTTTCTGATCTAGTTTCGTAGAACAACTATCTTTCCTTCCCCAAAAATATTTTGTTTCGTTGGTCTACCTTTTAAAAGATTGTTGTCAATAAGCTTTATCATGGTTCTGTAAAAGTGGTCCAAAAATAGCACAATTTATCATTATATTTTAATGAGTATTCATTGTATTCTAGAAGGAAATTAATGCAGATAATTCCCTGTTATACCATTGGCCTCAGATATCATCTGACTCAATTGTTGCTGTTTCTTTCTAAAGCAAGTTCCTAAGGATCTGGTATTTCTTGCAGTTCACTTTGAGCCATAATCCATGGCCCTATATGACACACATATACAAGCATTTAAACAATATTTCTAAAACAATAATAGTACTGTGATTGATTTTAAAATAAAGGGATAATTTGAGTTTTTCATGTGCTGTCATTCCATGTGACCACTTGTTTGTATGATGCCTGAGTTAATGAACAAAGTATGAATGGCAAGGTATAAATGTTTGTTTGAGAAGTTCAAATTTTTACTTCATTTAAACAAAAGTACTTTGTAAAGTTGAGCTGTATCTTTAAAAGTGAAATGTATTCTTCTTTAACTGTTTAGTAGTTATTTTAAAACCACAGTCCAATTCAAGGAAATAAAATGTTACATAAACTGGGTACTTTATTGATTAATTTGTCTCTTTTGTACAATTTTTGGGTTTCTTAAAATGCCATTTTATATTTTACTTTTACTAATACATATATATACATATACATATGTATATATATGTATTGCTCACTAAAAACAATTGCACCATAGTTCTTTATTATTCCTTGTTATTTCTTGTTTTGATTTATGATTATTACTGAAAATGTGTTCTACTGAGGAAGGGGCATTAAAAAGCATTCCCCATTTGGTTTTAAATATACTAATTATGTCAAAGGTAGAATACTTTTTTTTTCTTCAAATACTCATATTTTGGTCCTAGTGTCTGGCATCTTTTGGTTTTCTTTTAAACAGCTTTATTCCGATGTAACAGACTATAATAATAAACAATTAATTAGAGTCGACACATATATATCTGTGAAATCATCACCACAATTAAAATAACATTATCCATCACCTCATGAGGTTTGTTTAGTTTTTTGTCACCTTGTACTTTTTCTTCCCACTTCTTCCCAATTCCCAAAAACTCACTGATCTGCCTTCTGTCTCTATAGGTTAGTTTACAATTCTAAAGTTTCATATACATGGGATCAGATTAGGTACTTAATTTTATCTAGCTTCTTCCACTCAGCATAATTTTGAGTGTCATCAACGTTATTGCATTCAGTATTATATTCTTTTTTTATATTTTTTTATTATTTTGTCAAGTTTATCAGCACTAAAATGATACCACAAAGTTTCTTGAATTTTATTTTTTATGGTAATTGGAGATCTATGGGCAATCGTGAGAAATAGAGAGATGACTTATACCCTTCACTCAGATTCTTCTGATGGTAATGTCTTCTATAAACATAGTATGGTATCATATTAATAAATCAATATAAATAAAATCCATTTACCTTCTTCAGATTTCACCAGTTTTACATGCACAAATGTGTGTGCAGGTATGTGTGTGTTACATTCTATCTAATTTTATCACCTGTAGAATTTTCCATGACTACCACTATAGTCAAGATAAACACAATTTACATCACAAAGAACCCTCGCACTAACCATTTATAAGCACAGCCATTTTTCTCCCACTTCCCCATCCCTGGAACTCAGTAAATTGTTCTTTGTCTTTCTAATTTTATTGCTATAAGAATGTCACATAAATTGAATAATGCACTATGTAAATTTCAGAGATAAAATTTTTTTAATCAGCATAAATGTCTTGAGACCCATTCAAGTTGCTGTGTGCATCATAGTTCTTTTTGTTTGTTTGTTTGTTTTGTTGGTAAGTAATATTCTGTGCCCCATGCAAATCAGAAATCCAGTGGGGCATTCAAATTTTAAAGTTCCAAAACGATCTCCTTAGACCTCATGTCTGTCATCTGGGTCATGATGAGGCAAGAGGTGGGTTCTGATGGTCTTGGACAGTCCTATTCCTGTGACTTTTCATGGAATAGCCTCCCTTTTGGTTGCTTTCATGGGCTGGCATTTAGTGTCTGTGGCTTCTTCAGGTGCACTGTGCAAGCTGTTGGTGGATATACCATTCTGGGGTCTGGAGGATGGTGGCCCTTTTCTCACAGCTCTCCTATGTGGTACCCCAGTAAGGGCTCTGTGTGGGGGCTCTGACCCTACATTTCCCTTCTATACTGCCCTAGCAGAGGTTCTCCATGAGCAGCCCACCCCTGCAGCAAACTTCTGCCAGGGCATCCAGGTGTTTCCATATATCTTCTGAAATCTAGGTAAAGGTTCCCAAACCTCAATTCTTGACTTCTGTGCACCTGAAAGCTAAACACCACGTGGAAGCTGCCAAGGCTTGGGGCTTCCGCCCTCTGAAGCCATAGGCCGAACTATACATTGGCCCCTTTCAGCCACAGCTGTAGTGGTTTGGATGTAGGGCACCAAATCTCTAGGCTGTGCACAGCACAGGGACTCTGGGCATAGTCCATGAAGACATTTTCTTCTAGGCCTTTAGGTCTGTAATAGGTGAGGTTGCCTTGAAGACCTCTGGCATACCCTGAAGACATTTTCCCCATTGTCTTAGGAATTCATATATGGCTCCTCATTTCTTATGCCAATTTCTGAAACCGGCTTGAATTTCTCCTCAGAAAATGAAATTTTCTTCTTAATTGTATTGTCAGTCTGAATCATCTCTCTCAAGTTCAAAGCTCCACACATCTCCAGGGTAGGGGCAAAATGTTGTCAGTCTCTTTGCTCCAGTTCTCAACAAGTTCCTCATTTCCATCTGAGACCATCTCAGCCTGGACTTTATTGTTCATGTTACTATCAGCATTTTGGGCAAAGCCAAACGTGCTTTCACATTTTCTTGTATCTTTTCAGCAGCACCTCTTCCTCTGGTACCAATTTACTGTATTAGTCCATTTTCACTCTGCTGATAAAGACATACCAGAGACTGGGAAATTTAGAAAAGAAAGAGGTTTAATGAACTTACAGTTCCATGTGGCTGGGGGCTTCACAATTATGGTGGAATTTAAAAGTATGTCTCACATAGTGACAGACAAGAGGAGACTTATTAAATTACAAATTCATTCTCTTTGCTGGTTATAGGACTGATTGTATCACCTATATAATTTTTTTAAATTCATTTTTGGTAGTTGGTTGTTTTTTAAGAAATTGATCAATTTTTTCTACATTTTTGAATTTATGAGCATACAGTTGTTCACAATATTCTCTTATGATTCATTTAATGCCTGCCTTGGTTCACCCTCCTTGGGCTACACCCACTGTCCAACCAGTCCCATTGAAATGAACCTGGCAACTCGGTTGGAAATTCAGAGATCACTCACCTTATGCGTCTCTCTCACTGGGAACTCCACTCCGGAACTGTTCCTATTCAGCCATCGAAACCGCATTCAGATGCCATCTCACATCAGTTAGAATGGTGATAATTTAAAAATCTGGAGACAGCAGATGCTGGAGAGGATGTGGGGAAATAGGAACACTTTTACACTGTTGGTAGGAGTGTAAATTAGTTCAACCATTGTGGAAGACAGTGTGGCAATTCCTCAAGGATCTAGAAACAGAAATTCCATTTGACCCAGCAATTCCATTACTGGGTATGTACCCAAAGGACTATAAACGGTTCTATTACAAAGACACTTGCACACACATGCTCATTGCTGCACTGTTTACAATAGCAAAGACCTGGAACCAACCAAATGCCATCAATGATAGACTGGACAAAGAAAACGTGGCACATATACACCATGGAATACTATGCAGCCATAAAAAATGATGAGTTTGTGTCCTTTGTAGGGACATGGATTAATCTGGAAACCACCATTCTCAGCAAACTGACACAAAAACAGAAAATCAAACACCACATGTTCTCACTCATAGGTGGGTGTTGAACAATGAGAACACATGGGCACAGAGAGGGAACATCACACACTGAGGTGGGGGGCTATGGGAGGGACAGTGGGGGGGTGTGGAGGTTGGGCAGGGATAACACTGGGAGAAATGCCTGATGTAGGTGACGGGGGGATGGAGACAGCAAACCACAATGGTGTGTGTGTACCTATGCAACAATCCTGCAAGATCTGCACATGTACCCCAGAACTTAAAGTACAATAAAAGAAAATAAAAATAAAAAGTTAAAAAGAAGTAAGTGGCAGATTAAAGCACAGGCAGTTTGTATTTTAAACACCATACTATACTACCCCTTGGTAGATATTCTATGACTGGAGAAGCACATGAACAAAGACACAGTAGAATGTACTAAGAACAATGGATCGAGTAAAGAGGGGCTGAGTTTGATTAAAAAAGGTGATGTGTTCCTGGTGACTCTGCTCCTGCTTCTGTTGAAGGTAAGATTCTCACCCTTTCCACCCACAATTAATCTCTATGCCCTGGGGTTGCCAATACTCAGCAGGAGCCAAAGGATTAAAGCTTATCAACACAATTTTTTTCAGTTATTCGTTTTCTCTAACTCTGTAATTTCTTAGGTTACAAAGCAATCTGTTTAGATGTGTAGTGTTTTCCTTTCTCCTTTGTGTGTCAGTAACATTGGCTTTTCAGTTTAGATGCTTAAACTGTGGCTGCTGACCAATCCCTCAGTTTGGACCATGGCTGTCAAAGTCCTAATATAGTGATATGTGGGTTAAGATTGAATACTTGAGGGACTTGCCTACTGGAAGAAGACTGGGAGATTTAATCTGGCTCCCAGTTGGGATCCACTAGAAGTGTTTGGGTAAGAGAACACTGCAACAATAATATTTTATGTGGCAATTGTGTGCAAGATGGATTGGATAATACATATTCAATTTTCAGAAATGAGCAACTCTACAGATTTCACTTTGCTATGCTTGTTGCTGCTTTTAGGTAATAAAACTCTCTTGAGAAAAAATTCCAAGGTTATTGTTTTTATCTTTTACTTCTAAACTTAGCCATCCACATGTTTTATGCTCCTAACATTAAACTGAGGACATTTTCTGGGCTATCTGCCACAGAGATAATTCTATCTTTGACATTTTTAGGAGGTCTCAATCCATTATATAATATAAAAGATTTCAACTTTTGATGAAATGTTTTAAATTTCAAGCTGTCATCAAAATTTGAAAGAGAAAAATGTTAGAAATTCCACAGAGAAACTCAACAATTCATTAAGTTGACTTTAAGATGTTTAAATTACTTCCCACTATAAACTTCCTTTCAAGACAAGATGCTGTTCAAACTCTCCCACTATATTCGTTAATTAAAGAAGTCTTTGGCAGTTTGTGTTTTTGCTTTTCATTTTTTTCTTTATTTTACTTTGCAAATCTAAGAAAATGAATTATCATAACAGTTATATTTTCCTTTAGGATGCTTGCTTCAAATCTTCTCCAGTTAAAGTTAAGTGGAGAAATGTGTCTGGTCTTCTGTAATTTCCTCAACATCAAACCTAACAGCTGTAAGCACTTAACAACTAATGAGCTCAATTCAGCTCACCTGTGTGAGTGATCCTTAAACATCACATATGCTTTGAGTCAACGGGTTTTTCCCCCTTTTTTTGGTAAAAGATTGAAAGTTAAAGGGAAAAGAACTAATGAACTTGCAAGATTACTTTCGTCTATGTTGAGTCTGATCCAAAGTACAAGATGTTTTAAAAGATACATTTTCCTTTACACATATTTTTAACACCAAATGGTCACCATATAATTGGCAATAAAAGCCACAGACAACAAATATGTCACCAATCACCAGAACATTAGATATGGATCCCAAAAGATAAACTGAGAAAATATTAGCTAACAAATATGAAAAGTCTGGGCTTAAACCTTTTTAAAATTACAACACTTTACTAAAATTACTCAGTTTGGCAGCAATTATCATATAGCTAAAGTAAATACAAAGTCTTTGAGAAGATAGGGCAAGTCTTTAGTATTCACAATGATGCTAACGCTGTATAAGGCTTGGATATAGAAAATGAGGAGATTTTAGAACAAAACAGTTTCCTTATCATTACTACTTTTAAAAGAAGCATGACTTCAAGGCATCAGGAAGCTAGAGAGGTAAGATGGGAAAAGTGTGATTTGCTTCTATAATTACTTGGATCCTTTGATATTAATCCATACCACTTCTGTGTGAAAGCTGACATTTGATAAAAATATTAAAAACCTCACTCAGCCAATAAAAGCCTTATTTTCCAAGAAGAAAAACGAGGAGCTATTAACTATTAAATACATATTACATATAGTCATCTAGCTGTAATAAGAATGTACTATTTTTAAAAAAAGCTTTTAAGTTCAGGGGGTACATTTCAGGTTTGTTACATAGGTAAATGTATGTCATGGGGTTTGCTGTACAGGTTATTTTGTCACCCAGGTGATAAAAGTACTAGTACCCATTAGTTATTTTTCCTGATCCTCTCCCTACTCCCACCCTCCACCCTTCAATAGGCCCTAGTGTGTGTTGTTCCCCTCTATGTGTCCATGTATTATTTTCAAAACACCTTTACAATAGAAGAGCTTTAGCCTTTTCCCATACATTCATTGATTCTCCTTTATAATAGCTGTATTTAAGTGAGCCCAATTGTTTGCTCACTAACATTAAAGAAGAAAGCCTAGGGTGCCTTACCCAGAGTTAGTAAGAGTCAGGAGTAGACTGCCTGGCTTGATCTAAAGTTCAGGTGCTCCCAGTTAAATTTAAGGGCCAGACTGATGCAAGGTTAATGACATCTCTGCCTAGGTCAAAAAGAACTCTATTTTACCTCTTCTGAATTTTCATATTGAACTGTGATAGGTATAAATGCTGGGTACTTTTTAGAACCAAAGAAAAAATATCTTTAGTAAGACAGTTGATTTAATTTCCAAGAACTATGGGATATCAGTGTTATAATGGCTCTTTATATGTTATTTAGCAAAGTCCATCCATCATTGTACAGATGGGAAACTGAGGCAAACTGTGGTGGACAAAATGATCCAAGGTTTCTTGGAATAGGTTTCTGCTGGATGTCACTGGAGATTTACCAGTAATGCTATCTTCATAGGTCTATAATACAGTGCCTTTACCTGCAAATTACCTACAAAATTATGACATTTCTCTTTTTTTATTATTTATTTATTTATTTTTATAAAGACGAGGTTTCACCATGTTGGTCAGGCTGGTCTTGAACTCCTGACCTCAAGTGATCCGCCCGCCTTGGCCTCCAAAGTGCTTGGATTACAGGTGTGAGACATTTCTCATACAACTTGGCTGCTGAATTAATTAGAGAATTCTGTAAAACATATTTTGTCTTTCAGAAAAAAAAAGACTCCTCAAACAAATGCTATGTTCAGACACAATAGCCTTTGGCTACAATTCACCACCTGTTTAACTGTGGTGTTCATTCAAAGCATTTGATTTTTGAAAACATAAAAAGTGAAAGACTACTATTGCCTTAGCAACCATATTAATCAAACTACTCACTCTTTCTCCCTTGACCTTTCCTTTCAAATCATTCCAATATAGGAAAATATATAACTGCTTTATGATATTTTCCAGAAGGCAGTTTCTTAGATTTGCTATTTAAGAAAATGTTGCATGGCATAATGTATTTATGGAATTTTACCAAAGGGTTTGAAACATCGTTGTTAACAATGAACAAATGTAAAGGTTTTCCATAACAAGAATAAAATGGCTAAAACTTTTGAATAATAGCCAGAAGATCTGGGCTCAAGCGTGGAGCGAGGAGCTGCTTTAACAAACAATGAGCAAGTCCCTTAACTATGATTTTCAGTTGCGTCAACTGTAAAATAGGACAGTAACTATTTCAGAGGAAGTTCAGCAGGATTATATGAGATGATGTACATCAATGTGCTTACTAAACTATAAAATACTGTAGAAATGTAATGCATTGATATTACTCGACATCTTTTAAAATGTTTTAATTTTAATTTTTATGCATATTAATACATAGTAGGTTTATATACTTATGGGGTACACGAGGTATTTTGATACAGGCATGCAATGAGAAATAATCACATCATGAAAAGTAGGGTATTCATCCCCTCAATCATTTATCCTTTATGTTACAAATAATCCAATTACACAATGGAGTACTATTCAGCCATAAAAAAAATGAAATCCTGTCATTTGCAACAATATGGATCGAACTGGAGATCATTATGTTAAGTGGAATAAACCAGGCACAGAAA
This sequence comes from Cheracebus regulus, assembly GCA_963574635.1. NCBI lineage: Eukaryota > Metazoa > Chordata > Mammalia > Primates > Pitheciidae > Cheracebus > Cheracebus regulus. The sequence continues at coordinate 10,161 of CAUYQU010064947.1, read as the reverse complement.
GACAAATAACACATGTTCTCACCTATTCGTGAGTTCTAAAAATCAAAACAATTGAACTCATGTACATAGAGAGTAGAAGGATGGTTATCAAGGGGCTAAGAAGGGTAGTGGGAAGGCTAAAAAGGGAAGTAGGGATGGTTAATGGGTTCAAAAAAATAGTTAGCATCTTTATTCCCTCCCTTCCTTCCTTCCTCCCTCCCTCCCTCCCTCCTTCCTTCCTTCCTTGCTTTCTTTCAGACAGAGTCTTGCTCTGTCGCCCAGGCTGGAGTGCAGTGGTACCATCTTGGCTCACTGCAACCCTCACCTCCCAGGTTCAAGTGATTCTTCTGCCTCAGCCTCCTGAGTAGCTGGGATTGCAGGCACAAGCCACCATGCCTGGGTATTTTTGTATTTTTAGTAGAGATAGTAATGATTTATTTTTTAAGGCAATGATTTTCAATAATTCAAAATAATGACAGACAAATGCTTATGGTTGTATCAGTTGATTTAACTCTCTTCCAGCAGATAGATTTTGACCAATTATATTGTTCGAAAATGTCATAGGTCCATTGACTTATCAAGATCTTAATAGCAAAAGTTTAATTGTATATGACATGTTTACATTTTTATAAATAAAACCATTTGCTTCATTTTAGGAAAGAAAGTACATGCTTTGAGACTCAGTTGGCAAAGTTGTATTTATATATTTCTCATGTTTCAATGAGGCCTTCATACTCATCCTCATCTCTGTAAGAGAATACACACACACACACACACACACATGCATACATATATAGTCATGCACCGAATAACCACGTTTCAAAGAACGTGCACAACAGTGGTCCCACAGGATTATAACAGAGCTGAAAAAATCCTATTGTTTGATGACATCATAGTTGATGTAATGTCTCAATGCCCAAACACACTGCCCATGTGTTTGCAATTATGCCAGTATAAACAAACCTACTGCACTAACAGTCATATAAAAGTATAGCACATACAATTATGTATACCACATAATACTTGATAATGATAAGAACTTACAAGGTTGGCCAGGCACGGTGGCTCATGCCTGTGATCCCAGAACTTGGAGGCCAAGGCAGGTAGATTATGAGGTCAAGAGATTAAGACCATCCTGGCCAACATTGTGAAACCCCATCTCTATTAAAAATACAAAAATTAGCTAGGCTTGGTGATAACTGTAGTCCCAGCTAATTGGGAGGATGAGGCCAGAGAATCGCTTGAACCCAAGAGGCAGAGTTTGCAGTGAGCCAAGATGGCACCACTGAACTTCAGCTTGGTGACAGAGCAAGACTCAAAAAAAAAAAAAAAAAAAAAAGAAGAAAGAGAGGAAGAAAGAAGAAAGAGAGAAAAAGAAAGAAAGAGAAAGGAAGGAAGAAAGAGAAAAGAGAAAGAAAGAAAAGGAAGGAAGAAAGAAAAGAAAGAGAAAGAAAGAAAGAAATTACAAGGTCACTGGTTTATGTGTTTGCTACATTTTAATCATTGCTTTTATCATTAGAGTGTACTCCTACTTATTAAAAAATGTCAACTACAAAGCAGCTTCAGCAAATCCTTCAGGAGGTATTCCAAAGAAAGCATTGCTATAGGAGACAATAGTTCTATGTGTGTTTTTGCCCCCGAAGACTGAGTGAGAGAAGAGGTAGCATTGGAAGACAGTAATACTGATGATCCTGACCCTGTGTAGGCTTAAGCTAACATGAGTCTTTGTGTCTTAGTTTTTAACAAAACAATTTAAAAAGTAAAAAATAAAATAAAATAAAAATAGAAAACATCAAATAGGAATACAAAGAAAATATTTTGTACAGCTCTATAGTGTGTTTGTGTTTTAAGAAAAGTACTATTACAAAAGGACTAAAAAGTTAAAAAAATAAAAATTTTATCAACTAAAAAAGTTACAGTAAACCATGGTTAGTTTTTTATTGAAGAAAAACATGTTTTTAGCACATTTAGTATAGAATATGTATAGACAGTGTTTATAAAGTCTACAGTAGTGTGCAGTAAGGTCATCGGCCTTCACATTCACTCACCACTCATTCTGACTCACCCAGAGCAACTCTCCAGTCCTGCAAGCATCATTCATGGTAAGTGCTCTATGCAGGTTTGCCATTATTTAAATCCACTATACCATATTTTTACTGTACTTTTTCTATGTTTAGATACATTTAGATATACAAATACTTACCATTGTGTTACAGTTGCCTACAATATTAAGTACAGTCATATGCTGTACAGATTTGTAGCCTAAGAATCATAGGCTAAACCATATAGCCCATGTGTGTAAAGGCTATACCATCTAGGATTTTGTAAGTACACCATATGATGTTCTAAAAATGACAAAATTGTCTAACAACACATTTCTTAGAATGTATTCCTGTTGTTAAGCAACACACAACTGTATATGTATATGTATTCTTAAATAAATCACTTTGTCAGTAACCAAGAAGTATCCTGATGTATGTGTGTAGCACTCCACAGAGATAATGATACTCCCAGACTTCAGTAGCAGAATCCATCCTATCACTTAACATTATCCTGGTATACTTTCCTATGATGGAAAATTTTTTTTCTCTCTAAACAGTTATTGGATGTACATCTTAACAAGCTTGTTGGGACTATCCAAGACATGTGAAAGTGAATTGTATATATGCTCCAAGGCTTTGTACACGGAAGGTGGGGTTAAAATGAGAATGATAAAACAGCCTGGGAGGGTTCTGAGCAAAGTGTTTTTGAGAATTCAAAAATGCATGCAATGTCTGGGGCTAGTTAGGTCAAGCTCTCACCCAGCTTACTGGGATGTCATACCTAACCTTGGTCTTAGTATACTCAGGGCTAACTCTCTCCCTTACTCAATAAAAATGTGCTTGGCCAATGCCTAATACTTCTAGGTAGTTTCTTATTTATAGCTCTTGCTAAGATTTGGTTGACCATAGGTTTTTTTTTGTTTGTTTGTGTTTGTTTGTTTGTGTGTGTGTGCGTGTGTGGTTTTTTTGTGGTGGTGGTTTTTGTTTTTGTTTTTGTTTTTACCACTGCACTAAAGCAAAGGAGTAGGAATTTCAAGCACTGTGGCAGGCCAGTCAGTTCTGGGGATTATATAAGGGGTAAGGTAGTGGTCATATCTTTGAGCAGACACAATTGCACATTGGCAATATTACAACATCTCTTAGTATATTTTATGTGGTCAACCACTTTGCTTACATAGGAAATTAAACAGGTACTTCACTACTGACCACATTGTTTAGCCAAGAGTGGTGAATTAAACTCCACGTGGGTGGACAGGCAGAATGCACTTCTTTCATTTCTTGTTTCATTTTCTGATTTGCCACTGTACAAGGTGCAGGCTGCTCAAAGGTCACTATTTGTTGTTTGTCTCAAGACCTGTGGGAGAAGCTGCTTTCTTGGAACTTCTTCAAGGGCCTAAGCCCTTACAATCTTTACCATGACATCTATCATCAGGACTTCTTCTTTGCAGAACTAGAAAGGTGATAAGCCTTGACTTCAGTGCTCTATTTTATTTATGTATTCATTTACTTAGAGTACATATTCTGTGGCAAACATTGATCTAGGGGCTGGAATATATGACAAAACAGAAAATCTTTTTTATCAATACATTCCTACTTGCCCCCAACAAGTCAAACTCATTCATTGACACAAGATTACTAAACTGAGAGGTCTTAGAAAACTGGATATGGGGCTGGGTATGGTGGCACATGCCTGTAAACCCAGCACTCTGGGAGGCCAAGGTGGGTGGATTACCTGAGGTCAGGAGTTTGAGACCAGCCTGGCAAACATGGTAAAACCGTGTCTTGACTTAAAATACAAAAATTAGCTGGGTGTGGTGGTGCATACCTGCAATTCCAGCTACTCAGGATGCTGAGGCAGTAGAATCACGTGAACCTGGGAGGTAGAAGTTGCAGTGAGCCAAGATCGTGCCACTGCCCTCCAGCCTGAGCAACACAGTGAGACTCTGTCTCAAAAAAAAAAAAGAAAGAAAAAAGAAAAAAAAGAAAGTTGGATATGTATCTTATTTTTATTTTTATACCCTCAATGCCTACAATGCCTGGTGCCAAGTAGGTGCTCAGTAAATGTTTAGCAGATGAAAAAAGAAATTGAAAAAAGTATTTGAAACTCACAAATGTAGATGATAGCAACTGATAAGGCTTATGTAATAGACCTTTCAAAGACATTTGCAAATTCAAAGGGATAGGGCACCATGATTCACAAGTGTGGTGAGGAATATATTGGTGGCAGTAGAGAACAGTGCATAAAAGTACAGACTTTAAGTCTGTCCTGGTTTTAGGACAGATCTGATTTCAAATTACCAGTTCCCTTCCATTACCTAACTGTGTGACCCTGAGCAAGTTACCTAAACTCCCTGTGTCTTACTTCTCTCATATGTAAAATGGAGCTAGTAAAACAAATCTCATAGAATTGTAGGGAGGATTATATGTGATGAGATATATAAAGAACTTAGAACAATGCCTGGCTCACAGAAAGCACTTAGTATTTTTTAACATTAAATACATTTTTTAAAGTAATTCTTCAAGTGGCTGGTCTGTGCTCCTTTGGAGAAGAAACCTGCTGGACTCTTAGAATGGTCCTGGACTTCATCTATCCAGAAGAAGCTCATCCAATCTATCCTGATAACTATTTTCTCTGAAAGGTTCTTTGAAGCCACCTCTTTCTTCCTTCCTTCCTTCTTTCCTTCCTTTCTTTCTCTTTCTTTCTCTTTCCCTCTCTCTTTCTTTTCTCCTTCTGGGGTAATGATTAGAGAGTTACAGACCTAGAAATCTGATTCTCACAGCTATATGGAATAAATCCTAGAACAATGCTGCTCCAAGGTATGTTTTCTTACTGATTGGCTTCAACAGGCAGAAAGAAAAAAAACATATTCATTTCTAATCACAAGAAGAAGTTTAAATGCTCCACTTTCAGGATTAAAACAAAAGTTTATCTCAACATATGAAAAGAGAACAAGTGATGATTTAGTATCAAAGTAAAGTGCTGTCTAGAAAGAAAACATTAAGTAGGCAAAATCCAATTGTGCAGGGACTTGAGGGTTGGGGAATAAAGGGATTAAAACCTAGATTCAGGATAGCCCGTTGGCAAAATTCTAAAAGATCCTCTGTGTTTTCAGGCTCACTGAACTGGGACCTCTTTCACATTTCTGACCTGATTTTTAGTCATGTATTTGCACTCACAGCTCAGAAATAGATTTAGCAGAAGAGAAGGAAGGCAGAGAAATGCCCCAACATGAGCATCCTGTATGACAGGTACTGTGCTAAACTCTTCATATATATTAGGTATCCATTCCTCAGGCAACCCTGAACAGGCTATAGTATTAGTAACATTCTGCTGATAAAGAAAAGTAATCTTAGAATGATTGAATGACTTGGCATAATATCTTTTGTGTGGCTGAATGGGAAGTAGAACATAGGTCTGTTGGTAGTCAGAAGTTGAGTTCTGCATATAACAGAAGGCAATTCTTGAACTAAAAGAATGAATTTATGTAAGGTGGGATGGGGATATGAATAAAGAGCTTTGAGCTGTGAAAGGAAATCTTGGGACCTCAAAATCACTAAGCCAAGGGGAAAAGCCAAACTAACAACTGTGTTAGGCAACCTGCTTTCCATTCAATCCCTAAATAAGATAACTACAAAAATAAAAAAAGTTACATACCTTCCTCACAATTTACCCACAAGGAAATTCTTTGTGCACACAAGACAGACAGAACTCAAAGTTATCCCTCTGCTCATGTGAGACAAATGCATATCTGCTTGCTTCCTCCGCCCTATTGTTTCACTAAGCCAGACTAAGGTATAAATGACTATTTCTCTACCCTCCTTGCAGATGTAAAGTGTATATTCAGTGAAAAGCTAATTAGAGACTTAAAAGAATGCAACCATAATCTATCTATAACCTGGAGGACCTCTCCCCCACCTCCAGTTGTCCTGCCTTTCCGGGTGGAACCAATGTACACCTTACACATATTGACTGATGTCTCATGTCTCCCTAAAATGTATGAAACCAAGCTATGCCTAGACCACCTTGGGCACATGTCTTCAGGACCTCCTGAGGATGTGTCATAAGTGTGTCTTTAACTTTGGCAAAGTAAACTTTCTAAATTGACTGAGAGCTGTCTCAGATATTTTGGATACAGAAACTGGCAGCCACAAAGGTATTCTGAGTGGAAGAGCCCCTGATCATTGACAAATCTACAGGTGCTTGGTGCCAGCTTCAGCTATCATGATGGCTCAAACCAACAGGAAAATTTACTGAGGCCTTGTAGCCCTGCCCTGCAAGAGAATCCCTGATCAGAATTTGGTCAAGATTTCAAGTTTATTTTGCTGTACAACTGCTTTTTTGGAGTTTCACTTGACTCCAGCAAGGAGGGCAAGTTTTCCTTCTTCCACGATGAAAGACCAGTAACTGCTTTTTGGAGTTTCAGCTTCCTTCCAACAGGGAAGGCAAGTTTGAGTGTTTTCTTGCTTCTAGGATGGTAGCAGCCTGAGACCCAATCCTAGGTTAGTAGCTGAGTTGGGATTTTCTCTTGGCTAAAGCTATGATTAATAAACAGCTAGTCTTAATTTCTCTTTACCATTAAAATGCTTAGTAATCCTACTGCTTAATTGTTGTTTGTTTGTTGTATGTTTTGGTTTTGGTCTTTTTCCATTGGCTATGACCAACTCTATCTGACTTGATTAAATTTGAAGAAAAGTTCCGAATTATGTGAAACAAGGCTCCAAGGCCTCTGAATTGGGTAAATTCCCGCAACTGAAAGAAAAAAAGAGGAAAAAGAAAAACTAGCCAGCAAAATGAAAAAACAAAACAAAACAAAACAAACATTTTGTTGACTACCTAATGGGCTTTATTTACATAACAAGGCCACCTTTTCCTAGTTAAGCCAAACTGAAAGAGGAATGGCTGTTGCCCCATAGCTAAGGTTCTGCCTCCCAATCCATTTTTTTTCACCACCACAGCCTGGGTTTTGTTCCTAAATCAAGCCCTTTCTAGTTTGGTATTTGTGTTATTTTTGAAATATGAGCAATTTGTCCTAGCTAAAATATGGTAATGAGATTTAAAAGAATTTTTTAAAGGAGCTCAATGGTTAAAAGCTTGATTGAAAGCTAACATCCAAGGGGTGTGTGTGTGTGTGTGTGTGTGTGTGTGTGTGGCTGGGTATGGTGGCTCACGCCTGTAATCCCAGCACTTTTCGAGGCCAAGGATGAATCACTTGAGGTCAGGAGTCAGAGACCAGCTTAGTCAAAACGGCGACACCTTGTCTCTACTGAAAAATACAAAAATGAGCAAGATGTGGTGGCACCTGCCTGTAATCCCAGCTCCTTGGGAGGTGGAGGCAGGAAAATCACTTGAACAATGGAGGTGGAGGTTGCAGTGAGCCAAGATTGCACCATTGCAATCCAACCTGAATGACAGAGTGAGATTCTGTCTCAAAAAATAATAACAATAATAAAATAAACACATAAAGGCCTTTTGCATAATATATTTATATATTATATACCATATATAATTTTATTTACTATAATATATTAATTATAATATAGTTATATAATACATTTTATGTATAAAAGGCTTTATATATTTTATATATAAGATATATTATATATAATGTATAATAGTTTTATATTTTATAGATATTATATTGTGTATAATATATTGTATTTATATTTAATATTATATATGCAAAATGTTTAATATATTATATAACATATAAAATATATATTTTATATTAATATAATATGTGTATATATATATATATACACATATATATGTATATATATATATATGGCCTTTTTTTCCTCTCTCTCTCTTTCTCTCTCTCCTAAGACCTTAGCTTTTTTGAGAAAACTTTTTTTTCTTATCTCAGTTGACTGAATGTATTTTCTCCATTTACTTCTGCTGTCTCTCTGTTCTCTTAGGTTTACATGAGCGACCTAAAATAATTTGCGACAGCCTGGTATTCCTTAGAGAAAATGGAGAAGGCACCAGACTCCCTTTACAGGGGAAATCTCTGTTTTTGTTTTTTGTCATTTTTAATGGAACCTCAAAAGCATAAACAGACAAGTTTTTCTCATATTTTAAGCTGCTTACTTTTGTATTATGTTAGCTGATTTCCATTTTTTTCTTTGATTAAAATAGTTATTGTAGTAGAGGTTACTCTTTAGTGTTTAAGGTAAAGAAAAGTGTAATGTAGACACTTAGAGAAATGTCTTTCTTTAAAAAAAAAGAAGTGAACTGTAAAAGCACCGTGTGTTTTAGGCCTATAATAGTTCTCAATTTTTGGAGACCCAGAATTCTGTGTGGACTCCGTCCTCAGCTCTGACACCCAGTTAAAAGACAGCCTAAATTTAGAACTACCTATCAAAATAAAATTGGTCTCCCTATACAATCCTATGATAGTGTTGTATAATTTTATGTTTGATTTGGCATCCATTTTTTATCTCCCTCTGATAGCATCACACTCCTCCTCTGTACCTTGAGGTGTAATTTTCACACATTTTTTACCTAAGAAAGTTGTTCTTTTAATAAACAAATTTAGGGCTAAATAGATGACAATTACCTAGGTTAATGAAACCATTTATCAAGAAATTGGAAGTCTTAATAGGCGAAAATAAGTATGAATCTACAAGATCTACTTTTATCTGCCTGTTTAATATATACATGTATTTACTTTTTGTGTATATGATACACAATAAAATATATAAATTATATACAAATACATATTCACTACTAAAATATATAAAACAGTGCTAATTAATTGGCTTAAAGAAAAGCACTTAAATCAAATACTTTATCAGAAATAATAGAGACATAATACCAATTGCTTTTTCAAGTTCATGTGACTTAGGTAAATTTTTAACAAATAAGCTAGTTTTAAATGTATTCATGAAATAGAATTAGAAATGACTTCAGAATTCTCAACCTACATTATTGTTTAGATTTATTGGTAAAGTGGTTTTATATTTATCTCTACTAGACGTCAAAATTTGGCATGAGGGGTATAAAGCTATGAATGAAGCCCAAAGGAAAATTATATTCATTTGTATAAATTTCATAAATAAGGCATTTAATATTGTTTGGTTAATAAAACTAGCTAAATTCTAAATTATTGGCAACAAAGGAAACCATTTATTTAACCTTAAGGTTCTCACTTAGGAAAACCTGAAATTCACAGTTTATAAAAATACTTAACAGAGAAATAACTTCAAATGATAACTGTCTCAGTTTTCATAAGAAATCTGGGTAAACTATTTTAAAAAATCAGTTAGGTATCAGGTCCATGCAAAAGTCATTGCAGTTTTTGCCACGGAAAGTAATAGAAAAATCCACAGTGACTTTTGCACCAACCAAAAAAATGTAAGCAAATAAATACTAGCAAATAAACTTGCCATATAATTTGAAAGCTAAAATAATATTAAGTTAAATAATACATATTCATTTAATGTCTTAGTCATTTCCCATTTTAAAAAATTATATTATAAGAAAATATTTTTCTAGAAAAAGAAATGCATTCTTATTTAAGGGAAAATATTTTTTTCTCTAATTCAAAGGTAATTTAAAAGTTATTTATAAAACAAGGTAAAGATAACCAATAAACAAAATCATCAAGTTGGATTCATCCTGGGGATGCAAGGCTGGTTCAACACACCCAAGTCTATAAATGTAATTCACCACATAAACAGAACCAAAGACGAAAACCACATGATTATCTCAATTGACGCAGAGAAAGCCTTTGACAAAATTCAACAGCGCTTTATGCTAAAAACCCTTAATAAACTAGGTATTGATGGAACGTATCTCAAAATAATAAAAGCTATTTACGACAAATCAACAGCCAATATCATACTGAATGGGCAAAAACTGGAAGCATTCCCTTTGAAATCTGGCACTAGACAAGGATGCCCTCTCTCACCACTCCTATTCAATATAGTACTGGAAGTTCTAGCCAGGGCAATCAGGGAAGAAAAAGAAATAAAGGGTATTCAAATAGGAAAGGAGGAAGTCATATTGTCTCTCTTTGCAGATGGCATGATTGTATATCTAGAAGACCCCATTGTCTCAGCCCAAAATCTCCTGAAACTGATAAGCAACTTCAGCAAAGCCTCAGGATACAAAATCAATGTGCAAAAATCACAAGCATTC
>CAUYQU010064946.1:0-87681 GCA_963574635.1 Cheracebus regulus | reverse complement strand
TTTTTGATGGGGTTGTTGGTTTTTTTCTGGTAAATTTCTTTAAGTTATTTGTATATTAGCCCTTTGTCAGATGGATAGATTGCATTTTTTTTTCCATTCTGTTAGTTGCCAGTTCACTCTAATGATAGTTTCTTTTGCTGTGCAGAGCTCTTAAATTTAATTAGATCACATTTTTCTGTTTTAGCTTTTGTTGCCATTGCTTTTGGTGTTTTAGTCATGAAGTCCTTACCCATGCCTATGTCCTGAATGGTATTGCCTAGGTTTTCTTCTAGAGTTTTTATGGTGTTAGGTCTTATTTTTAAATCTTTAATCCATCTGGAGTTAGTTTTTGTATAAGGTTAAAGGAAGGGATCCAGTTGCAGCTTTCTGCATATGGCTAGCTGAAACTGGATCCCTTCCTTATACCTTATTCATTTTTAAATATATTAAATAGGAGAAATAAAATCTTATTAATAAAATGCTTCTTATCTCTCAGATTTTTCTTTGGCTCTTCATCTCTTAGATGTATGTAATAAACCATAGAAAGATTATGATAAATAAAAATACTTGGTCAAATAATGTAATCAGCAGAAAGTATGCATAGCATAGAGGAGAGTAGAGGTAACATTCTATATTAAGTATTGCCTCTCTGGCTCCAGGAGAAACCTCATAGATCTTGTAGCATGAAGACCTTTTATTGAATGTTATTTATACCCACATGAACAATGAATATTCAAAACTATAAGGTGAAATAAAAATGTTTCTGTTCTCTGTGAGAATTCTATTTTAGTAAGTAGCATTGGCACTTTGATATATTTTCTGTGTTACACTCTTTGCATAGCAAAGCAAATAAGATGTAAAACAAAGTCACAATCAACAATTGAACAAACAAAATAATCAAATAAAAACAAGGCAAGCACACAGATCTCTTAACTGGCACACTGTAAATTCCACCCTTAAATACAAATGACGAGATAATCCTGAGAAATGAACCATTGCTATCACCATATGTTGAAACCGGTTGGAAATGAGTCTGCTAATGTCTAAACTACATGTGATTTAAAATCAAAAGATATGAAAGTTGAGATCTGTCTATTATTTAATAAAATAACATTTCTTGTTTAAAGGCACGTAATTTTTTCTAAAACAATGGTTATCATCTTGAGAAGACTGATGATGGGCCTTAATACAGAAATTTTGATTTGGTAGGTCTGCAGTGGGGCTTGAGAATTTGAATTTTTAACAAGTTCCCATGTAAGAATGCTGCTGCTGTTCCAGAGACCAAACTGGGAATTCCTGATTTAAGAGAGACTGGGAAAATAGTATTAAAATGATATCATTTCTTGAGTATTAAGTCTACTATCTCTTCAGATAAATTATTCTAGTTGCTAGGCAACTTAATAAAATCAGTCTAGTTTCTAGTCAACTTAATAAAAACTATCAGTACCAATCTGAAAATAGTACTATTAAATATTACATAGCCTAAGACAATATTTTAACTTTTCCTTTATAGTAGGTTGATATATTATCCCTAACTCAGTCTTACTTGATAATTTCAGATATTTGGTACTCTTTTGAACTTCTTTATTTAGGTTATAATTTAGTTTAAGTCGTATCTCTAGTTAACAAACTCCATTTTTCTTTTAAAGGATAGGGGGATATTTGTGAGCTCTCTTACTACACACAAGTATCTATTCATATCAGTTGTCCTCATTGCTCAGTTAGGGAGAATAGTTTTGCCAGCTCTCGGGTATACTCAACACAGGAATCTACATATTACGAACAATGAATTCTTCTCAGTCATCTTAGCATTGGATTCATTCACTCAATTATTTGGGAAACAGAAAATGTCCATACCTACTCAATTTTATGTCATCATAGAAGGTCTTCTTGGGGAAAATTGGTGGAAACAATTGGTGGTATCTTTCCTATGGCCCACCACTAATTTTAGTCTTTTATTACTATATCCCACTGGTCTGAAAGTTATTAAGACACTGAAAAAAACCAAAGTTACATAAGCTTGTTTATGTTTCTATAAAATGTATATATGAAAAATCCATGATTCTTTTTGTAGCTTAGATTTCTGCCACAAGAATGTTTTACTTTTCCTTATGAGGGGCAAACTAAAACGCAGTGGTTCTCTCAAATATTGAAGTTAGATGGTTTTCTTAGCAAAAATACTCAATGAAGAAATGTAACTTGATTTTATTCCACAAGTACATACAAAAGTTATATTGATTTAATATCTATTCCCATAGAGAAGTAGTTTGTTGGGTGTCTGGAGAGTTTGGTGAGGAGAAAGGTTATTCATAAAATTGTTTCATCCAAAATTTTCCTTTCCGTTTTTTTCTTTTAAAGGAAAGCATTTAGAGAAAAGTAAAGTGCAGCAAGGGAGTTGGCCCAGTTGCTGCAGGCTTCACCACTAGTGAATGTTTTATCTACGGAGCTCTTGCCAAGTTTCCTACTGACAAAGAAGCCCTGAAATATGAACTTTTAAGTCAGTTCATCAGAAAACAAATATTACATATAAATTAGTTTGAGGAAAAGAAAATCATATACATTCTTTAACTTCCATAGTTATTTTGAAACAAAACAAACGGTTTGCCAAATTATGAGCAAGCACACATAATTAGTACATTTTAGGTCTTAATATTGAATTTATATTTCTAGATTAGATTGAATTCACTGTGTTTCTCAAGTTTTCTAGGTTTATATATTGTAACTTTAAAATTACATTTTAAAGGCTGCATTTAATTTACAAAAGGTTTTGATAAAGACAAAATAAATTTTGGAAAGTTAGTATATTATACTAGAAGAACATATTTAAAATAGAATGAAAAACAATGGATTTTTCAAGGGCTGTTGACAAATAAAACTTGAAGTTTTAAGATTTTCTTGAGCTTTTTAAAAGTTCTTATGTTAATAACAAATGAAATATTTTTCTTGAAAATGTTCCAATTGGCAGAAAACCCAAATCTATAGAACAATTATCATTATTGTCATAGCAGCTATGAAGATTTTACTCTCTCTGAATACAGGAAGCTATATTGGTGCTTCATAATCCCCAACATTCACACAGTGGGCACTGCGCCAGGGACTATTGTAAGCATTTTTACATGTATTAATTTTCCACAATCCTATGTATAAATGACTGTTTTTTAATGAGAAAGCTAAAGTGCATGGAAGTTATTTAGCTGAAGATGATGTAAGTGAGGCTGACATTATTTGTTTCCATTTAAACTCATAATGTACTATGCACGGTAAACATGGAGATCTGCTGTCCAGATTCCACTAAAAAGAAGTAGTAGATCACAGCTTCTAGAAAAGCATTGGGAAGGCAGATGCCTTCAGCTGGCAGTACTTACAAGAATTGCCACAGTGCAGAGAGTAGCACATTCCCTAGGGTGGCCTATGTTCAAGGGTAAAAAGACTTGGCCATTCCCTCTAAGATGGGCTAACTCAGCCTGGCTGTATTAGCTACAGAGGCTGTGAGGCTTTCGTTACACTTTGACTACTCTTTTTATCCCATTCTGCTTCCCTTCCTTCCCTTTCACAGGTATTAATTCCAAGAATATTTCCTAATAAATGTCTTGCACACTATACTCCATTACAGTATCTGCTTTCCAGATAACTCAACCTAGAATGATATTTCTGCATAATAATTAAACACATTTATGTCTATGTTACACATTTCTGATTACATAATATTGTAATAAACATCCTTATAATATATTTACAGATATTGGTGAAAAATTCCTGTTCAAATGTGTCTGATATTTTTTATTTGATGCCTAATTTTGCTTGAGTTTAGTATTATACTTCTTATCCTAAACACTCATTTTTATATCTTGATTTACTTATCATGATTCACAATAGCTCTCTAATTATAAGTCTTCCTACCAAGTCTAAGAGCAAATCTTCTAATATTGACGGTTTTCCATTTTCTATAGTGCCATTTTCTCCATGAAGAGTGAGTAACCAGTATTACCATCGCATCAACTCTCTAAATCACCTTTCCAAACTCTTGAGTTAGAAATCCACTCCAAATGTTGCAATATTTATTTTCACAAATTTTTTCTGTTATGTAGACATTGGGGTCATTTTTATTTTCCATCAATAATATGGGTGCTTTGCAATTTCCCTCCAGCAAAATAACAATGCAGTACAATTTTTTTGCTTACTTTTTTGAAGTAAATGAAATAGTGTAAGATAGTCTCTTTATCATTTTCCTATTTGATGAATTGAAGAGGTTCAGGTTATTGAAGAGCTAGCCATCCAGTCCAAAGATCATTCTCCTGTGTACTTCTATTGCTACTTTTTAAACATTTAATTGCTCTGTAAATTCTCTACTTCATTGTGAGTTAAAAAAGGCGTAATGCAAGCAAAAACAAAGAATTAAAACTACAGACAGAACTTTGCCTTTCTGATTAAAAAATTTGGTGGCAGGACATAGCAAAATCCAAACAATAAGTAAAAATTAATATTTGAGATTTCTCAATGAGTTTTTTATACACATGACATATATCTACCATTGGGACAAATATCCCATTTAATGTTAAAATAAAAAATATTTGTATATTTTATATCTTGGACAGGCAACATTATTTTTAGATAAAAATACTGAGAACTGTGAGTTTTCACAATCAGTTAATGGCAGAGATAAGATTTGAATGAAAGTATCTTGATTCCTAGCCCAGTGTTCTACCACCAATGTTGCATGGGCTACCTACCCACAGTTTTTTATTTGATCTTCCATACAGTATAAACTAATAGTTTTTAAAAAATTATAAAAACACTTAGGCAAGTATTCTTATATGGCATGACCTATATTTCTACATCAAAGATTTTACCGCAAATGTAACTCATGCTAAAATTAGTTTTATCCTTTGTTGTAGACAGATTTCCCTTCCATATATATATATATGTATATACATTTATACTTAATATACATATTCATATTTATACTTAATATTACATATGTATATACATATACATATTTGTCCATATCCCCAAAACCTGTGAATATGTTATCTTACATGGCAAAGCAGACTTTACACACGTGGTTAAGATTAGGATTTTGAGTCAGGAAATAATCCTGGATTTCCAGGTGGGTTCAATGTAATCACACAGCGCCTTAGAAGAGGCAGAAAGTTTAACATCAAAGAAAAAGATAAGGAGATACCACAGTGAAAGGCAGATAAAGAGGGAAAGGAGAGAAGATAGAGATTTGAAGATGTTATGTTGGCTTGATTTTAACCCATTGAGAGTCATTTTCAGTTTCTAACCTCTAGAACCATAAGATAATAAATTTTTATTATTTTAAGGAATTAAGTTTTTGTTAATCAGCAATAGGAAACTCTCTGCTTTTCTGATACACTATGCAGGTGCATGAGATGAGTAGCAGTAGAATAGCTCACTTTTGTTGTTATGCTTCAAGTGGAGATAAATATTTATCACAACCTCACAAAATTTGGAGCTAATATTTCCTGTTATAAAAAGTTTGAGGCCGGGTGTGGTGGTAATCCTAGCACTTTGGGAGGCTGAGGCGGGCAGATCACGAGGTCCATCCTGGCCAACATAGTGAAACCCTGTCTCTACTAAAATACAAAAAATTAGCCAGGTGCGGTTGTGCGTGCCTGTAGTCCCAGCCACTTGGGAGGCTGAGGCAGGAGAAATGGAATTTGCAGTGAGCCAGGGTCGTGCCACTGCACTCCAGCCTGGTAATAGAGCAAGACTCCATCTCAAAAAAAAAAAAAAAAAAAGTTTGAAAAAGTAAATTTTGCATTTCTAACAAGAATTGTTCTGAGATTTTTCATGAGCACAAGTAACTCTCAACTTACATTTACCTAACACAGTTTGGAAAACCAATTACCAATATTTATAGGAGAATGCTTCCATCATTTAAAGTGCAAAAGAAGTTTGGATGAGCAAGTACTGTGGTGGATGCTGAGTGTGCCTCCAGATTCTCCTTCTGAGCAGGAGTTGCTGCACTAGCTTCTGTGGATGCTGATAAGAGAAAGTCTTCAGCTGTCAGTCTCCTCAGGGATTGCCTGAGCTGCACGCACCCTCAACGAAGGTCGTGCCCTTTCTCATAGCATCCCACACACAGACTGGTCCCTGTAAGGGAATAAGGGATCAGCATCTCAGCCCAAATGGAGACAATGTCAAAGACCATTCTAACACCTAAACCCCCCAGTGGGGTCAGCTGTGACTGTCACTAGGCTTGACTTTTCTCTCTACTCACTCTTGCTTTCTTCCCTTCCCTTTCCCAGGTGTTGATCCCAATAGCCTTCCTTAGTAAACATTCCGCAAACTAAACTCTTCCCAAAAAATCTACTTCTCCTAGAATCCAGACTAGAAGAGATAAGATTCTTTGAAGCCTAGTTGCACCTGTGCCACTAAATATTTGTGAGTTGAAGAACAAGTCATCCTTTTCAGTCACTCAGATGACACATCCATAAGATGAAAGAAACAAAACACACTAAAACCCTCTGATTCTTCTCTCATTCTACTCTCACATAAAAAAATTTTAAATACTTCTGTTATTTTAATGCACTAATTCCAGTCCTCTTTTTGCTAGACCAAGACCATTTTCTCTCTACTTAATACACATTAATTTGCTTCTTATATTAGTAAGCATCTAGGATATACATCTTGGCATTCTCACTTCTTATACAGTTTTCCTACTCTACCTCCTTAGTCGACTAAAACCTACTGCATCTACTTTTTCTGATCTTCTTTCAAAAGACTCAAAACGTGTCCTTTAATATGTACTCCATGGGACACAATTACTTATACAGTTACATATATCGTCTTTAAAGAAGGTCAGCACTCTTGCACTAGTCTCTGCCAGAGACAAATTTTGAGTTTACAGGATGAATAAGTCAGTGACTCCAGAGAGATTTGTGGATGTTTGGTTTCTCCCTTGCCCTGGTCCAGACTGAAAGAAAGTTTATGTTTCTCGGTTAGAGAATCAGCCATTCTTCAGATAAAGTTCATGAGAATTAAAAAGAACTTTGGAGAAAACAGGCTAATTGGATTTCCCCAAAATTAATTTTAGGGCAGCCAAGAAGACCAGTTAAAAACAACAAAATTTTAAAAAAAAAAAAGCCTGACATTATAACTCCTCCTTTCTTATTCTTTTCATCCAACGTGTGTATGAAAATTAAGAAAAAAGAACTCTTTTCCAGTCTCACCTAAAATAATTTCTAAAACTAAAACTGTGTAAAACCTAGGGCATTATAAATCCACTTGAACAACAATTTTTAAAGTTGCATTTGAGCACATTGAAAAGCACTAATACAGGGCGGGACCAAGATGACCAACTAGAAGCACCAGTGATGGAAACACCCACCGAGAAGACCCAAAACAGTGTGCGAATCCTGCACCAGCAACTGAGGTATCCAGGTTCTGTCATCAGGACTGACTAGGCAGTTGGTGTGACCCATGGAGAGGAGGGAAGAGCAGGGTGGCAGGTCAGCCCACTGAGAGCCACATGGGGCAGGGGAGCCCATATCCCCAGCCAAGGGAGGTGGTGAGTAAGCATGCTACCCAGCCAGGGAAACCATGCTTTTTCTTCAGAGCTGTGCAACCCATGGATTGAAAGATCTCACTCATGAGCCCACGCCACTGGGGCCTTGGGTCCCAATCACAGAGCCTTGCAGCTTCTCAATAGCCACTCAGCTGGCATCTGCCTAAGACAACAGAGATCCCTGAAAGAGGGGCAGCCATCACCACTGCTGCTGCCTGCTAAGTCATCTGAGCTCCTTGGGGGAGGAGCGGCAGCCATCACTGTGAATGTTAGCTTCCTAAGATGCTAAGCCCCCAGGGAAAGGGCAGCCACCATCACTATATCTCAAGGATGCACTTTTCCTCTGCTGAAGCCGGGGAGAATGGATAGCTTGGTCCCGGGAGATATTCCTCACAGCACAGCACACTGGCTGTGGCACCTCATGGCCACACAACCTCTTTTAGGCCAGACCCTGACCCATCCCTTCTCACTGGGTGAGGCCTCCCTGCAAGAACTCCAACAACTCCAGCCAAGAGCTCAGGGACAGAACTCTGAACTTCCTGGGCCTGAGTTCCTAGGAGAAGGGGAGACCATAGTCTCCATGGACCAGCAGACTTAGTCTTTCCTCCTGCAATCTCTGAGGAAGCCAGGCAACCCTGATGAGTGGGTTTCTCCCCGAGGGCAGCACACCCCCTCTACCAAGGGACAGCCAAAGTGCTTCATCAAATGGGTCTTGGTTCCCATGCTCCCCAACTGCAAGAGACCCCCCAACAGGGGCCACCCAACACCCTTATACAGGAGCATTTCTATTAGGATCATGTTGGTGCCCCTTGAGGTCAGAGATCCCAGAGGAAGGAGTAGATGCCCATCTTTGCTTCTCTCTAGCCTTAAGTAGCATCTCCAGGTGCCAGAGTAACCCAGATGAATAGGGCCTGAAGTAAACCCTCAGCAAACCCTACAGAAGAGGGACTTGACTAAGAAAAGCAAACAAAGAGAAAACAACAACAGCATCAACCAAAAAAAAAGTCCCTGCAAAAGGTTCATCTAAGGGTCAGCAGCCTCAAAGATCAAAACTAGACAAATTCATGAAGATGAGAAAGAATCAATGAAAAAAATTCTGAAAACCCAAAAGGTCTCTTGTCCTCCAAATAATCACAGCACCTCTCCAGGTAGGTTATAGAACTGGATGGCGTATAAGATACATGAATTAACAGAAGTAGTCTTCAGAAGGTGGGTAATGATAAACTTTGCTGAGGTAAAGGAGCATGTCCTAACCCAAGGCAATGGACCTAAGTACCATGATAAAAGGCTGTAGGAGCTGTTAACTAGCATAACCAGTTTAGAGAGGAACATAAATGACCTGATGGAGATGCAAGACGCAGCACAAGAATTTCATGAAGCAAGCACAAATATCAATAGCCAAATTGATCAAGGGGAAGAAAGAATATTTGAGCTTGAAGAGTATCTTACTGAAATAAGTCAGAGAGACAAGATTAGAGAAAAAAGAGTGAAACAGAATGAACAAAACCTCTGAGAACTATGGACTATGTAAAAAGACTGAACCTATGGCTGATTGGAGTACCTGAAAGAGATGCAGAGAATTGAATCAAGATGGAAAACACACTTCAGTATATCATTCAGAAGAACTTTCCCAACCTAGCAAGACAGGACAATATTCAAATTCAGGAAATCCAGAGAACCCCAGTAAAATACTCTATGAAAAGATCAACACTAAGACACATAATCATCATATTATCCAAGGTTGAAATGAAGGAAATAATTTTAAGGGCAACCAAAGAGAAAGGCCAGTTCACCTACAAAGGGAAGCCCTATCTATATATAAACAAGGGAAGCCCATTGGACTAACAAAGGGAAGCCCATTGGACTATATCTATCTATCTATAGATATATAGATATATATATACATATACCTATATGTCCTATTAGTTCTGTCCCTCTAGAGAATCATAATACAAATGTAAGTGAGATAAATGTCCCCAGTAAAAAGACAGAGTGACCAATTAGATCGAGTCAAGCCTATCAGTGTGCTGTATTCAAGAGAACCATCTCACATGCAAAGACACATGCAGACTCAAAGAGATAGAAGCAAATATACCAAGCAAATGGAAAGCAGGAATAAAAAGCAGGACTTGCAATCCTATTCTCTGATAAAACAGACTTTAAACCAATAAAGATCAAAAAAAGACAAAGAGGGGAATTACATAATGGTAAAGGGATCAATTCAACAAGAAGTGCTAACTATCCTAAGTATATATTCACCCAATACAGGAGCACCCAGGTTTGTAAAACAAATTGCTAGAGACCTTCAAAGAGACTTAGACTCACACACAATAATAGTGAGAGACTTCAACACCCCACTGTTAATATTATATAGATCAATGAGACAGAAAACAAGAATATTCAGGACTCAAACTCAGTTCTGGATCAAGTAGATCTGATAGATATCTGCAAAACTCTCCATCCCAAAACAACAGAATATACATTCTTCCCAGTGCCACATGGCACTTATTCAAAACTCTATTACATAATTCAAAGTAAAACACTCCTCAGCAAGTGCAAAATAACTTAAATCATAACAAACAATTGCTCAGACCACAGAGTGACCACACTAAAACTTGAGAATAAGAAACTCACTCAAAGCCAACCAACTACATGAAAATTGAACAACCTGCTTTTGAATGACTCCTGGGTAAATAATGAAAGTAAGGCAGAAATCAAAAAGTTATTTGAAAACAATGAGAACAAAGAGACAACATACCAGAATCTCTGGGATGCAGCTAGAACAGTGTTAAGGGGAAATTTTATAGCACTAAATGCCCACTTTAGAAAGCTAGAAAGATCTCAAATACACAACCTAACATCACAATTAAACGAACTAGAGAAGCAAGAGCAAACAAATTCAAAAGCTAATAGAAGACAGAAATAACTAAGATCAGAGCAGAACTGGAAGACCTAGACACACAAAAAATCCTTGAAAAAAATCAATTAAGGAGCTGTTTTTTTAGAATAAAAATAATACAATAGACAGGCCACTAGCTAAACTAATAAAGAAGAAAAGAGAAGAATAAAATAGACACAATAAAAAAAATGATAAAGGGGATATCAGCTGGTACCATTCCTTCTGAAACGACTCCAAATTATTGAAAGAATGACTCCTTCCTAACTCATTTTATGAGGTCAGCATCATCCTTATACCAAAACCTGAGAGAGTCACAACAACAACAACAAAAAACTTCAGGCCTGATGAACATCAGTGCAAAATTATCAATAAAACGCTGGCAAACTGAATCCAGCAGTCCATCAAAAGTTCATCCACCATGATAAAGTCGGCTTAATACCTGGAGGCAAGGCTGGTTCAACATATGCAAATCAATAAATATAATCCATCACATAAACAAAACCAGTGACAAAAACCACATGCTTATCTTAATAGATGCAGAGAAGGCCTTTGATATGCAACATCCATTTATGTTAAAAACTCTCAATAAATTAGGTATTGATGGACCATATCTCAAATTCATAAGCGCTATTTAAGACAAATCCACAATCAATATCATACTCAGTGGGCAAAAACTGGAAGAATTCCTTTTGAAAACCAGCACAAGACAAGGATGCCCTCTCTCACCACTCTTATTCAATATAGTATTAGAAGTTCTGGCCACAGCAATCAGGCAAGAGAAAGAAATAAAGAATATTCAAATAGGAAGAGAAGAAGTAAAATCGTCTTTGTTTGCAGACGACATGATACTCTATCTAGAAAACCTCATCGTCTCAGCCCAAGAGCTCCTTAAGATGATGTGCAACTTCAGCAAAATCTCAGGATACAAAATCACTGTGTAAAAATCACAGGAATTTCTATATATCACCAACAGGCAGGCAGAGAGCCAAATCATGAATAAACTCCCATTCACAATTGTTACAAAGGGAAGAAAATACCTAGATATAGCTAACAAGAAATGTGAAGAACCTCTTCAAGAACTACAAGCCACTTCTCAAGAAAATAAGAGAGGACACAAACAAGTAGAAAAACAATCCCAGCACTTTGGGAGGCCGAGGTGGGCAGATCATGAGGTCAAGAGATTGAGACCATCCTGGCCAACATGGTGAAACCCAGTCTCTACTATAAATACAAAAAAAAATAGCTGGGCGTGGTGGCGCATGCCTGTAGTCCCAGCTACTTGGGAGGCTGAGGCAGGAGAATTGCTTGAACCCAGGAGGCGGAGGTTTCAATGAGCCGAGGTTGCGCCTCTGCACTCCAGCCTGGTGCCTGGTGACGGAGTGAGACTCTGTCTCAATAAAAAAAATAAAAATAAAAACACGTAGAAAAACATTCCATCCTTGTGGATAGAAAGAAGATCATGAAAATAGCCATACTGTCCAAAGTAATTTATAGATTCAATGATATTTCCATCAAACTATCATTGACATTCTTCAAAGATTTAGAAAAACTACTTTAAAATTCATATGGAACCAGAAAAGAGCCTGTATAGCCAAGACAATCCTAAGCAAAAAGAGCAATGCTGGAGACATCCTGCTGCCTGACTTCAAACTATACTACAAGGCTACAGTGACCAAAACAGACACAAAGACCAATGAAACAGAATAGAGACCTCAAAAATAAGACCACATATGTACAAGTATCTGGTCTTTGACAATCCTGACAAAAACAAGCAATAAGGAAAGCATTCCGTATTTAATAAATAATACTGGAGAAACTGGACAGCCATATGCAGAAAACTGAAACAGGACTCCTTCCTTACACCTTACAAAGATTAACTCAAGATGGATTACACACTTAAATGTAAAACCTAGAGCCATAAAAGCTCTAGATGAAAATCTATGCAATACCACTCAGGATCATAAGTATGGGCAAAGATTTTATGATAAAATCACCAAAAGCATTTGCAACAAAGGCTAAAATTGACAAGTGGGATCTAATTAAACTAAGGAGCTTCTGCATAGCAAAAGAAACTATCCTCAGAGCAAACAGGCAACCTACAGAATGGGAGAAAGTTTTTACAATCTACCCATCTGACAAAGGTCTAATATCCAGAATTTACAACTTAAACAAATTTACTAGAAAAAAGCAAGCAAACCCATCAAAAGGTGAGTAAAGGACATGAACAGACACTTCTCAAAAGAAGACACTTATGCAGCCAACAATCATATGAAAAAAAGCTCAACATGACTTACTATTAGAGAAATGCAAATTAAAACCACAATGAGATAACATCTCACACCAGTCAGAATGGTGATTATTGTAAAGTCAAGAAACAACAGAAATGGGTGAGGCTGTGGAGAAATAGGAACACTTTTACACTGTTGGTGGGAATGTAAATTGGTTCAACCATTGTGGAAGACAGTGTGGGCATTCCTCAAGGATCTAGAACCAGAAATACCATATGACCAAGCAATCCCATTACTGGGTATATACCCAAAAGAATATAAATCATTCTATTATAAAGATACATGCAGATGTATGTTTATTGCAACACTATTCTCAATAGTAAAGGCATGAAACCAACCCAAATGCCCATCAATGATAGACTGGATAAAGAAAATGTAGTACATGTCCACCATGGAATACTGTGCATCCATAAAAAGAAATGTGATCTTGTCCTTGGCAGGGACATGGATGAAGCTGGAAGATACGATTTTCAGCAAACTAACACAGCCACAGAAAAACAAACACCTGATTTTCTTACTCATAAGTGGGAGCTGAACAATGGGAACCCATGGACACAGGGAAGGGCACAACAAACATGAAGGCCTGTTAGCAGGACAAGGGCAGGGAGAGCATCAGTTCAAATAGCTAATGCATGCAGGGCTTAATGCCAAGGTGACAAGTTGATAAGTGCAACCCACCACGGCATATGTTTACCTATGGAACAAACCTCCATGTTCTGTACATGTATCCCAGAACTTAAAGTAAAATAAAATAAAAAGCAGTAATACTTCTGTTTTAATGAATGAAAATTATATTCTGAATAATAACAAATATTGAAAAATACTGATATAACTTTAATAAGTCATTTTTCTATAATATCCACATTTCCTTCATATGATTTTTCTATTTGATTAGATATATGTCAACTTACATAGAAATATGCAGATGTATTATACAATAAAATTGTTATAACCTCATTATTGTCTTTATTTTAAGATTATGCATGATCTCAGGAGATATATATGGGTTCACATTGATAAGGGGTGGACTTGTGATGGTTAATACTGAGTATCAACTTGATTGGATTGAAGGATGCAAAGTATTAATCTTGGGTGTATCTGTGTAGTTTTGCCAAAAGTGATTAACATTCGGGTCAGTGGGCCAGGGAAGGCAGATCCACCCTTAATATGGTGGGCACAATCTAATCAGCTTCCAGGGAATATAAAGCAGACACAGAATCAGGAAAAGGAGACATGGGCCTAGCCTCCCAGACTATATCTTTCTCATATGCTGGATGCTTCCTGCCCTTGAACACTGGAATCTAGATTCTTCAGTTTTGGGAATCCTACTGGTTCTTCTTGCTCCTCAGATTGCAGATACCTTATTGTGGGACCTTGTGATCATGTAAGTTAATACTTTATAATGTGACCTTGTGATATATATATATATATAATATATGTTCATATATATATAATATGTTTATATATATATAATATGTTTATATATATTTATATATATAAACATATATAAATTTATATATATATAAACATATATTCATATATATAAACATATATTTATATCTATATATAAATATATATTTATCTATATAAACACTATATATACACTTTATATACATTTATATATATGCTATACACACACACTATACATATATATATATCTTATTAGTTCTGTCCCTCTAAGAGAACCTTGACTAAACACTAAAATTTTTTTTCATTTCATTTTGTTTTATTTTATTTTGAAATAGAATCTTGGTTTGTCACCCAGGCTGGAGTGCAGTGGTGCAATCTTGGCTCATTGCAACCTCTGACTCCTAGATTCAAACAATTCTGCCTGCCTCAGCCTCCTCAGTGTCTCGGATTACAGGCACAAATCACCATGCTTGGCTAATTTTTGTATTTTTTAGTAGAGATAGGGTTTCACCATGTTGGCCAGGCTGGTCTTAAACACCTGACCTCAGGTGAACCTCAGCCTCCTTCAGCACTTTAAATATGCTATGTCACTCTGTCCTGGCCTGCAAGGTTTCCACTGAGAGGTGTGATACCAGATGTATTGGAGCTTGATATGGTTTGGCAGTGTCCCCACCCAAATCTCATCCTGAATTCCCATGTATTGTGGGAGGGACCCACTGGGAGATAATTGAATCATGGGGGCAAGTCTTTCCCATGCTGTTTTCATGATAATGAATAAGTCTCACAAGACCTGATGGTTTTATAAGAAGGAGTTTCCCTGCACAAACTTTCTTTACCTGCTGCCATCCATGTAAGACTTGACTTGATTCTCCTTGCCTTTCACCATGATTATGATGCCTCCCCAGCCATGTGGAACTGTATAAGTCCATTAAATTTCTTTCTTTTGTAAATTGTTTAGTCTCAGGTTTGTCTATGAGCAGTGTGAAAACAGATTAATACAATAAATTGGTACCAGTATAGTGGGGCGCTGATGTAGATACCCAAAAACGTGTAGGCAACTTTGGAACTGGGTAACAGGCAGAGGTTGGAACAGTTTGGGGGGCTCAGAAGAAGGCAGGAAAATGTGGGAAAGTTTGAAACTTCCTAGCAACTTGTTGAATGGCTTTGCCCAATATGCTCAGAGCAATATGGACAATAAAGTCTAAGCTGAGGTGGTCTTAGATAGAGATGAAAAACGTGTTGGGTACTGAGGCAAAGGTGACTCTTGTTATGTTCTAGCAAAGAGGCTGGTGGCATTTTGCCCCTCCCCTAGAGATGTGTGGAACTTTGAACTTGCGAGTGATGATTTAGTATATCTGGTAGAAATTTCTAAGCAGCAAAGCGTTCAAGAGGTGACTTGGGGGCTATTAAATGTACTCAGTTTTATAAGTGAAACGGAGCATAAACATTCAGAAAATTAGAAGCCTGACAATGCGATAGAAAAGAAAATTTCATTTTCTAAGGAGAAATCCAAGCTGGCTGCAGAAATTTGCCTAAGTAAGGAAGCGCTGAGTGTTAATCCCCAAGAAAATGGGGGAAATGTCTCCAGGGCATTTCAGAGGTCTTTACAGCAGATCTTCCCATCATAGGCTTGGAGGCCTAAGAGGAAAAAGTGGTTTCTTGAGCTGGGCCCAGGATCCCTGTGCTGTTAGCATCCTAGGGATTTGGTGTCCTGCATCCCAACCACTCCAGACGCAGCTGAAAGGGCCAACACAGAGCTCAGTTCCTCTCTTCAGAGGATGCAACCCTCAAACCTTGGCTGCTTCCATATGGTGTTGAGCCTGTGAGTGCACAGAATTTAAGATTCGGGGTCTGGGAACCTCTGCTTAGTTTTCAGAGGATGTATGGAAATGCCTGGATGTACGGGCATAAGTTAGCTGAAGGGGTGGGGTTCTCATGGAGAACCTCTGCTAGGGCAGTGTGGAAGGAAATGTAGGTTGGAGTCGCAACACAGTGTCCCCACTGGGGCACCACCTAGTGGGGCTGTGAGAAGAGGGTGACTGTCCTCCAGACCACAGAATGGTAGATCCACAGACAACTTGCACAGTGCACCTGGAAAAGCTGCAGACACTCAACGCCAGCCCATGAAAGCATCCAGGAGGAGGGGTATACCCTGCAAAACCACAAGGGCAGAGCTTCCTAAGGCTGTTGGAGCCCCTCTCTTGCATCATTGTGACCTGAATGTGAGACATGGAGTCAAAGTAGATCATTTTGGAACTTTAAGATTTGACTGCCCTGCTGGATTTTGGAAAAGGATGGGGCTGGTAGCCTCTTTGTTTTGGCCTATTTCTCCCATTTGGAATGGCTATATTTACCCAATGCCTGTACCCCCATTGTATCTAGGAAGTAACTAATTTGCTTTTGATTTTACAGGCTCTTAGGCACAAGGGACTTGCATTGTCTCAGATGAAACTTTGAACTTTGGACTTTTGTGTTAATGATGAAATGAGTTAAGACTTTGGGGGACTGTTGGGATGGCATGATTAGTTTTAAAATGTGAGAACATGAGATTTGAGAGAGGCCAGGGTTAGAATGATATGGTTTGGCTGTGTCCCCACCCAAATATGGGGATGTGTGAATTCCCATGTGTTGTGGGAGAGACCTAGCGGGAGGTAATTGAATGATGGGCACAGGTCTTTCCCTTGCTTATTAGTGACTAAGTCTCAAGAGATCTAATGGTTTTATAAGGGGGAATTTCCTTCACAAGTTCTCTTTGCCTGCCATCATCCATGTGAGACATAACTTGCTCCTCCTTGCCGTCCACCATGATTGCGAGGCCTCCCCAACCATGTATAACTGTAAGTCCAGTAAACCTCTTTCTTTTGTAAATTGCCCAGTCTTGGGTATGTTTTTATCAGCAGCATAGGAACAGACTGATACAGAGCTCCTTTATATGTTACTTCTTTCTTTTCTCTTGCTGCTTTTAGGATCCTTTCTTTATCTTTGACATTTGAGTGTTTGATTATTAAATTTCTGGAAGTCATCTTCTTTGGTTTAAATCTGCTTGGTATTCTATAATCTCTCTAAGTTTGGAAAATTCTCTGCTTTTATCTCTTTGAACAACCTTTCTATGCTGATCTCTTTCCACCTTCTCTTTAAGGCCAGTAACTCTTTGATTTGCCCTTTTGAGACTATTTTCTAGATTTTTAGGTATTCCTCATTCTTTGTGAAGATGTTTCCTGTATGCATAGTTGTTCAATTTCGTGTTCCTGAAGGCTGAGAGGTAGGCAATAACTTGAGTGTTCTGTTTAGCCATATTCTATAAGGAATTATTTGTATCATTATAACCCAAGAAATTTTCCCCAGAATGAAAAATAATGCTAGAAAGACTCCAAGATCATGGTTGTCTGCCAAAAGTCAGGACACTAAGTCAGGATGCTGGTTTTCTGGTAAGGTAAAGTGATATAAGCAAATAGTGTTTTCAAAAGAGTAAACCAACATTGATGAGTAGAACAGGCTAAAAAGATTAAAATTTTACAGCAGGAATAATCATTAGGAAGCTCTGCAGTGACGTTGAACTGTGGGCAATGGGAAGT
Organism: Cheracebus regulus; assembly: GCA_963574635.1. NCBI lineage: Eukaryota > Metazoa > Chordata > Mammalia > Primates > Pitheciidae > Cheracebus > Cheracebus regulus. The sequence goes on along the minus strand of CAUYQU010064946.1, from coordinate 69,999 downwards.
GAAGAGGCATGTACAAATCTAAAAGATATTTAAATGATGTGTTGCCAAAATAAAGAATAGATATGAGAAAGGAGAGGCAAAAGTGCCAAGATACTGTTTTTAATTCAAATTCCTCAAGTGTCTGAAACATTCTTCTGAATAAATTTGTGAATACAAATACATTTTACTTATATTTGCAAATATTTCACTCAAATCAATTCTGTATTCTTATATTACTTTCAACCCTTCTATTTTTTGATCTATAATTTGACATCTTTTAACTGAAAGAAGGCAAAGATTTTTTTTTTTAAATAATGCAATCCTCATCCTCAGTGATAGAAAGGAATGTCAATATGTACAGTTAATGTAATGCAAAATTGTGTTCTTGATTCAAAGTGTCAACCAGCAGTGGAGAGCGGGAAGGTCATTAGCCAGATGACAGATATTAATAAAATTGATAGATTTGGGTCTTTGCTGAAAATGTGTGTGGAGGCGAACAGGGAGGAATGTTTGCTAAAACATCTGCTCAGCCACCACATCCAGAAAGAGTAATAAGAAATGAACAGGAAAGAGAGATCTGAAAAAGCATGCACACTATATGTCTGAACCCTCAGAATCCCTGAATAAGCTTTTGCTACTTGACTTTAGCACTCTTTCTTCACTACTGTGAACCCAGCAGGAATTTAAGACAAAGAGGAATTGGAGAACTGACTTGAAAGATCTTAACCTGTGTAACCAGAAGTGATAAATGACATTTCTAAAATGACTAAAATGTTTCTTCCCAACATTCCTGCAGTTGAGATGTTCATGATAATGAATGTGAACACATCAAATATATTTCCCACATAGATCAGTCTGTTGATATGATATTTCTTACTTGATTGAAATAATAAGAACCCTTGTGGCACATTGAGTAAATTATTCTCCCATATGTGGTCCGTTATTCAAATCTTGGGAATGAAAGATTCTTCAGAGGAGAATTTTAGTCCCTAGAAGATGTTTTACTTCCTTTGCTCACCATTTAATTGGGCCTTTTGTGAATAAAATCAACACTCCTTAAAGTGAAGATGGAAAACTGTACTCTATAAAATAAATTTAAAGATGAGAATTTCTAAATATTCTAAAAACAGGTGAGACAATTTATTATCTCTTAAAGCACACTTACCTTGATTTTTCAAGTAAACAAGCCCCTGAATATGAAAACTCAAAATCTCTGTAAAGTAGAATTGGATGTGCCTATAAACTGAGAATAAAGTGACTTAGACAAAACACTTAGAACTATATTGTCTAAATAGACAAAATGACCTGATTCAAATAGATGTTTCTCTTGTCATTCTCAAGAGCTCTGAGTAACTTACAGAAAAAGAAAAATCATATGGCCATGACAACAAAAATAGAAAAAAATCAAGTATATTTTGGAATATTAAATCAAGGAATACTTAAAGTAAAGCTTATCTCTCTGTCCATATCTAATGAGAGGGTAAATAGACAACTGAGACTTAGTTTTGAATTATGCACACTTACATGGCTAAGAGAAACACCCATTGGGTCAAGCCGTAACCCTTAGTATGAAACATTGCAGAACTAGGGATTGTCAAAAATTAGTTATGGCCAAGACCTGTTACAAGGGCCCAGCCAAGAATTCTAGATAAAAAAAAAATTTCCTTCATTGTAAGGGAATATACCAACTACAAACAAGGAACTACATTTCATATGTATTATATTTAATATTCTGTAGTTGAACTGATTATCTTATGAACTTAATAAGACTATGTACTTTCTTTCCAAGGTGCAAGCTAGTCATCATTTAGATGCCATTCTTATCGACAGTTGATTTTTGCTTTCACGTAAGTTTCTGGAGAAGGTGCTGCATTATTCTGAATCATCTGCCAGGCATCTTTAGCAGGATTTCTCCTTTATGACACAAGAAAGCAAGAATAAAGAGCTCAACCTGTAGGACAGAGGGCATAAAAGAAAAATTCATTGTTCCAGCCCTATTGATGCTGGCCATTGCTGAACACAAAGAATAGTGGTGTTTAATAAGAAGGGTGACCAGAGAAGTAGAATTAAACTTCTGGGCAGTTTGTAGCGGCCATGAAAACTGAACACAGAAGCTGCTCTAGGAACCCATTCTTCCAGCATCACCCACCCTCTGACCCAGATATTAGCCTGATAAGAAGTAGCTGGAAATCTTCCAGCAGCATATTGAACTTCTGGTGTTTCCATTCTGAAACACTGAAAATGTCAATCTCACAATCAAATATAGCACTAGAGTTTAGGGTACTTGTTTTATTTTTACGACTGATTAAGAATATGACTTAGGGCATCACACAGAACCCAATCCTACACACGTATTAATAAAATAGAGGCCGCCTCAAAAGGGAATATAATTAAGGAATCATTAAAAACATTTTAAACTGGAAAAAGAAACAACCTATTAAAGCATATTTTGAATGCTTATGTGTTCAAAATGTCCTACAAGTATTATGCAGGGTATACATAGACATTCGGATAAAGATCACGATGAAACATAAATGGAACTTTGAAGGTTAATATGAAAAATGAGCAAAATGTACAGTAACTTGTTCTCACTAAGAACAAAGGGTCTAAGTTTCCTGGCTATACCAGTGACAGTTCACTCAAATTTCCATATGTCCTTATTACTATACACGCTTTGTTTCCAGTGAGTCCAGTGATACAGCTGGACTCACAACCTAAATCTTTTAAATTCAATTGCTGGTAAGCTAAATAACTTATGGCTTAGTGTAAGGATTCATATTTCTTAACTCTAAGCAATGAGTTGTTGCCTGTGGGGATGTGTTAAACTAACATATGAGTAATATGCCTCTGGAGAATTCAAACAAAGGAGGCATCTTGCATTCACACCAGGTCCCTCATGTATTTTTCTCATTGCAATTACAGGCAAAATGGTATCACTTTTAAATCTATACAATAATAAAGAAAAAAGAGTAGGGTCAAAGTGATGAACTGTTTAACAAATTTAATAAAATGAAACAAGCCTGTGAAAAAGGTAGACAGAAGAGAGTTCCTGTTATCATTATTCACTTCTGACAGACCCACCTGGGGTATAGGACCATACAAAGAGCTTCCTGCAGTGATATAAACTTTTAAAACCTTGAGTCAGTTGTCCCTCCAAAGTCGAAATAAGTCTGATAATAAAATTGCTTCCTCCACAAAATACATTTGAAGATTGTCTTTTTAAAAAGCTGGCTAAAAAATAAAAACAAATGAATCATTATTTTTGATATATGTATTCAAGGAATTCCATTTTCAGAGTATCTTGTTACCATTTAAGATGTTTCAGCCAAAGAACTAGCATTCATCTGTCAAAGACAAAATAACAACAAATATAGCTATAGACCGAACTAGCTTTTATTTGAGATTCATGAATTGGCATAGCCTCCATTCTACAGAACAGAATGAGAACTCCCTCCAGGCAGTGGTAGAACATGTGGTTTGTAAAGTGGTAATAAGGAAGCAGAATATAGAAAACAAAAATACAAAACAACATTGGTGAACATAAGGTTACTTCAGGTTACTTTCTGTAAGAATTAAAGCTGAGAGCACTAACATATTATGCTGTGGTAGACTAGAATCTCATGTTCAAGAGAAACTGGTCTGTTTTGGGATTTATCTGCTTTCTTAATGTTTCAGTTTGATTATACAGCATTTAACATCTCTAACTCCATTTTAACTTGATTTGGTTTGTTAGGGCCTGGTGTAGAAGCTGAGTCCAAAACAATGGCCTCCCATATTTCACTTAACACACTCTTCTGAGTAGAGATCATATCTGTATTCTTCTGAGTAGAGATCTCCTGTATTCTTCCTAGAATAGTGAATGCTCAGTATGAACGTCAAAATGATACACATTCCCCTGATCTTCCTTCTATAATTTGATGTGTGTATATGTGTTATCCCATCAGATTTAAATTGATATCATACATACCTGTATGTACACCATATTTGATGGAATTGTTCATTAGAGAATGAAGACTAAATCATTGTCACAACAGTGGCTTTGTGAGTCCAGGATGAAGGGCACTAAGAATATATATAAGAGAAGATGCACCATAGATGCCCAAAGCATAATTTGTTTTGTCCATATTGCTGCCAAATGTTGAAACTACAAAATTCACCTTGAACATGATCTAAATAGCTGTCACCCTAGGATTTGATGCTTTACAAAATGATAAAATTAAGTCTCCATTGCAATTGTGAGAACAAACCAAAATGGCAGAGTGAGATGGGGACAAGGTGATATTCGATATCAGAAATAAGAAGTTATTTAGAAACATATTTTCCTGCATTAAGAGTTTAATATGTAGCTTTCAAAACTACCTCAAATGACAAAACCTTAGTTTAGACAGAAGCTAGTTTAGAGGTAACCTAAAAAACAAAAACAAAACAAACAAAAAACCCTTTCAATCTGAAATGATTCCTGGATACTTTTATTTCCAAACTTTGTTATGCTTTAAAAGTCCTGTTAACTTCTTGAAAATTTCATTTACTCATTTGTATAATGTAGATAAGGCTGACTAATCCACAGTCTTCTTAGACAAATGACAGGAGATATGTCAAGCGAAAAAAATCTGTTTTGATATATTCCTAATCTTGTTTTGTTTTAGGTAGCTTTAAAAATACAGAGAGGGTAAGAGATAAATTAGTTTAGGGAATTAAGATAAATAAAAAATGAAAGCAGGGGAATAAAGCCAAGCATACAATAAACACTAAATTTATACCATATGGTGCTAAATATTGCTAAGAATCACTTGCAGATTTAAATTTATGTGTCCTAGCAGCCCAGGCAAATACAGGAAAATGACAATATTTACAACATCTGAAAGATAAACAGCGTAATTATTTAGTTAGTATGTTATCATTTTGTAAACTCTAGTTATAATTAGTAATAACTATTTAAACTTTTTGCTTTAGTTTTGTTATTCAGAAAATGATGGTAGTTATACTTGCTGCAAAGAATTGTTGAATGATTAAGTAATCAATGTGACTGACCTAAAGGACAATCTCAATAAATATTGGCTACTATTATATTCGTAATAACAATAACAGCATAACCACTACCATTATTGGTAACATTTTTGCTGCTACTAGCAGGACAGTACCTTATTAGCAAACATTTAGTGAGCATTTACAATGTACCAGCACCTTGCTAAAATAGCTAGTTCATGAATTCTTCAATTCTGTGAATATTCATTGAACATATACTAGATGGCAGTACTATTCCAGACGCAAGAAATGCTTTCCAAACACCATGTTTCTGAACCAAATACTCTTATTTCAGGTCTTTCTGGAGCTACAACTCCACTGGAGAAGATAGGCATATTTATTTTTATTTATTGGTAGGGATGTGGAGATGAATATAGTCTATGCAAGAGTATATCATAAGGACAGGCAGTGCTGGAAATGGAACTTAAGTTGCTGTTCTCTGCATATAAGCATCATGCACACGAATTTTTTAAAACTTGTTTGTTTTAAGGTTATAATCTCCTGATAATCATGTAATTGTTCTTTACTCTCGGTTTTTTTCCTTTTCCTTCATTAGTTTCATAAACCAGGAAAAAGAGGGGTAATGACAATGAAAATGATGGAGGAGAAAGAAAAGAAAAAGGAAAAGGAAAAGGAGGGCCAGGCCTGCTGGCTCACGCCTGTAATCCCAGCACTTTAGGAGACCGAGGCAGGTGGATCACCTGAGGTCAGGAGTTCAAGACCAGCCTTGCCAACATGGTGAAACCCGTCTCTAGTAGAAATAAAAAAAAAAAAAAAAAGAAAGAAAAAGAAAAAAAATGAGTTGGGCATGGTGGCAGGTACCTGTAATCCCAGCTACTTGGGAGGCTGAGGCAGGAGAATCACTTGAACACAGGAGGCAGAAGTTACAGTGACCCATATGTCTTTAATCTATTTTGGTTTGATTTTGATATAAGGCAAGAGATACAAACCAAGTTTTATTCTTCTGTATATGAATATCCAGTTTTCTCATCAGCATTTATTGAAGAGACTATGTTTTCCCTAATGTATGTTCTTGGCACCTTTTTCAAAAGTAAGTTCACTGTAGGTATGCGGATTGGTTTCTGGGTTTTCTGTTCTGTTCCATTGGCCAATATGTTTGTTTGTATGCCAGTACCATGCTATTTTGGTTACTATAACTTTTAGTGTTAGTTGAAGTCAGGTAATTTGATTCTTCCAGTTTTTTTCTTTTTGCTGAGAATATAGTTAGCTATTGTGGGTCTTCTGTAGTTCCACATAAGTTTTAGGTTTGGTTTTCATATAGCTCTGAAGAATGTCATTGGTATTTTGACATGGTTTGCACCGAATCTTTAGATTGCTTTGCTGTTATGGACATGTTAACAATATTAATTCTTCAAACACATGAATATGAAATATCTTTCCACTTTTTGGCATCCTCTCAGTTTCTTCCATCAGTGTTGATTGATTTGCGTATATGAACCACGTTGCATCCTTGGGATAAATCCCACTTGGTCATGAAAAAGATCTCTTTAGTGTGCTGTTGAACTCAGTTTGCTAGTATTTTGTTTAGGATTTTTGCATCAATATTTATAGAGATACTGGTTACTAATTTTTTAATGTATCTTTCTCGGATTTTGACATCAAGGTGATACTGACCTCATATAGAATGAGTTTGAAAGTACTCTCTCTTCCTCTATGTTTCAGAACAATTTCAGTACAATTGGCATTAGTTCTTCTTTAAATGTTTGGTAGAAATCAGCAGAGAGGCCTTCGATTCCTGGGCTTTTCTTTCTTTACTGAAATATTTTTTTATTATGGCTTTAATCTCATTACTTGTTACTGGTCTTTTCAGGTATTCGATTTCTTCATGGTTAAATCTTGGTAGGTTATGTGTGTCTAGGAATTTACCCAATTTATTCTAGATATTCCAACTTATTGTCATATAGTTAGAGTAGCCACTAATAATCTTTTGAATTTCTGCAGTATTAGGTGTAATATCTCCTTTTTCATCTTTAATTTTATTTGTTTGGGTCCTCTTTTTTCTTTCTTAGTCTGGCTAAAATTTTGTCAAGTCTGTTTTTCTTTTCAACAAACTTTTTATTTCATTGATCTTTTGTATTGTTTTCTTAATTTCAAATTTATTTGTTTCTTCTCTGATCTTTATTTCTTTTCTTCTACTAATTTTGTGTTTGGTTTGCTGTTACTTTTCTAGTTCTTCAGGATGCATCATTAAATTCTTTATTGGACATTTTTATTCTTTTTTGATGCAAGCACTTACAGCTATAAATGTCCAAACACTGAAGAACATTTACAAGCATCAACATCAACCAGGGAAACATGACCTTAACAAATGAACTAGATAAAGGCACCGGGAATTAATCCTGGAGAAATATTTGTGTGTGTGTGTGTGCGCGCGCACGCGTGCATGTGTGCGTGCACATGTGTCTTCTCTTTCTTTTTCCTTGCTTTCTCCCAAATACGTGGTATCTCTCTTTCTCTCTTGCTGAGCCACCTGGAACTCAGGTTGTGATGATGCAAGCAACCCTGTGGCTACCACCACTAGGGCTGCACTTCATCTTCTTACATAAAGCCAGCACAGCGCCAGGATACCTTGCCTTGCCGAGGTCCTTCCCTTCAGCATGGTAAATTCCCCCAGGCTGTGGGTGTGTCAAGAGATGTCTTGAAGCCAGGGATTAAAGAAAACGACCTTGGCAATTTACCTGATGTTCTATTCTACTGTAGTTAAGCTGGTACTCAACCCCCTATACAAAGTCCTTTTTGTTCTTCCCTCCCATTTCCACAGGCAGAGGAGCCTCTCCCTATGTCTGCCACCACAACCTGTCCACAGGGTGTTCTGCCAGGCCACCACCAATTTTCACTTAAAGCCCAAAGTTTCATCTGTCAGCTTGTGGTGAATGCTGCGAGGCCTGGGACTCGCAGGGAAATAGGCTCCCACTGGCCCAGGTTAGGTCCGGACATGACATCCCAGAGCCTTGGCCTGGACTTGGGGAACCTAAGAGCCTGCTTGTTGCTCTACCCTACTGTAGCCGAGCTGAAACCTAAGGAACAAGGCAAAGTCACCTTTACTTTTCTCTCTACTTTTCTCAAATAGGAGTCTTTCACTGTAGCTACCACAACTGCAAATGTGCTGGGTGTTCCCTAAAGGCAGCATGTCTAGGAGCCCAAGTCCTGCAGCATACTCCCTCAGTATCACAAGTGGTAATTCAGAACCCAACTCTTTAGTCAGCACGTGATAAATCTTGCCAAGACTGCATCCTTTCTTTAAGGCAGTGGGTTTCCCTTTTGGCCGAAGATGTGTCTAGACATGTTACCAGAAAGCTAGGGCCCAGAATGGGGCCTCACAACTCTACCCTATGCCTTATCCTAATGTCACTGAGCTGGTACCAAAGATTCAAGACAAAGTCTTCTTTACTCTTCATTCTCCTCTTTTTAAGCAGAAAGAAAGAGTCACTTTCCTTACTAAGAGCTGCACAGCCTGGAGTTGGGGAAGGGATGACACAAGCATTTCCTTAGCTGTGCCAGTTGGTTTCTCCCTAGATCATGTGCCACCCTAGTTCACTGACTCTAAGCCCAACCTAGGACGAGGAGCTGCCTAGGAATTGCAGTCCTTGTGACCTAAACTGTTCTCCCAGTTTACCTAGGACCCCAGAGCACTTAAACCCATGGCAGCAAGGCTTGTCGAGAAACTCAAGTTACAACTACTGGGATAGGTGACACCCTTCTGACTAGGGCTGGTCTAACTGTTGCCTCCATGTACAGGTGCTGGCTAAGCCTAGCAGAGCTTTATTCTCTGCTGTGACAGAGCAGCACTGAATTCAATGTAAAATCCCTGCACTCCCCTTTCCTAAAGTGCACAGACTCTCTCTCTGGGCCACATGGCTGCAGTGAGGATGAAGAAAGGGTGGCATTATTGATTCAAAGCTGTCTCTACTGCCCTCCTCAATGACTCTTTTAGTGATATGAAGTTAAAACCAGGTTCTGTGAGGGCTCACCTAATTTTTGGTTCTTATGGTAGTCCTTTTCTATGTGCAGATAGTTGTTAAAATTTGGAGATTGATGGTTGGGATGGGGGAGATAAGTGGTGTGGGCTTTTATTCTGCCACTTTGCTCCACCCCCTGAATGAATTTTCATCAGTTGAATTTCTTATGCTTCTAACAAGAGATCCATTTTTGTGACTTTCTTATTCCATCTATTTCTTATAAAATCTTTTTTTTTTAGCTAAGAGGACTTCAATGTTTTCATACCACTATTAGTACATCAATATCAACACTCATTAAAAATCTGGTAGACAACTGATTTTGAATGTATAATGTCTGGATATTGAGAACTCTGGATTTATACAAAATTTAGACACTTCAGTTCATTATGTAGACACAATTTTAAGGGAAAAAATAAAACTTAAGAGAATAAACTGCTGTGAGAATAGAGAATAGAATGTTTTCCATGAGATAGAAAACAGGCATCAGTGTCTGTGGTGAGGAACTCTTAAATGATTCTGTGGTTCTGCAGGTGGTTCTTCAGATAATTAGGCTTGTCAGCAATGTCCATGTTCTGCAGTTTGTCTGACATTGTTCCTGTTTCACAGAACTTGAAACTCTTACAGCTGATGGCCAGGGAAATCTCATGGCCTTCACAAGTCATATGCAAATTAATCCTTTCTGTAAATCTTGTCTACTTGGGAAAACAAGGGCTGCCTTTGTCTTTCCTTTTAGAAATTCTGTAACTATCATAAAAACAAGAAAACATCCATGAAAAAAATTGTCAAACTAAGAGAAGATCTTAGATTGTTACTTCCAGGACAGATTTTAACACGTGTCTTAAATAGCTTATTTTTTTATCTGTATGCAAATGTGTTGTTATTATTAGCTCACCTGAAGAAACAACTAGCAATTCCTTATTTTATTTTACCTACTTGCTTTAAATAATTGTGACTTGATTCTGAAATCACCATTCTTTCACAAAATGGTGCTTGTGAAGGAAAACTCATGTTTATAGAGAAATAATGAAATCTATATCCAAATTGATTTCTAAAGTCCATATTATATCATTGCTTTTTCATTGTCACATTTAAAAAAAAAATGTTTCCAAAAGTTCATATCATTCAGCTTCTTTGTTTCTCCTATGGCAAGAAAAGTATTCTTAGCTACTAACAAAAAAAAAATGTTCCTCCTCAGTATTGTTGTGTAGCAATAATCTTCCTGTGAGACAAAGGTCTTCAACACTCCAGGATAAGAGCGAACATGGAAATGAAACAATTTTAAGAAATCAGTTCAATTTTAAAGTAGATTTTATGAAACATAGAACAGGAAAAACATGAAAACCAAAACAGTTTGAATTTTCAAGAGCCAGATCTTAGAGAAAAAAATACTTTCCTTATTACAAAAGACATGTCTTCAAATAATAAAAACCAAACTACCCTACAGGTAGAATTTAGATAATAAAAACAGGAGTAGGAAAAATGTTTGATACCTAAAGTAGACAAAGCCGATTCAGTTTGAGGAAGTAAAAAGACTTTTAAAAGATGAGCAATAGAATTAATAAACCTTTTTGAGAATCCCCAAAATGGTACCTTGCTCCCAATCTCAGTCACAGGCAGAGCCCTTAAGGTATTACCAACAGGAACCCTGGACGAAGTCGATGGGAACCCAGAGCAGAGCAACACTTACTCTTAGAAAGAGCTGACCCCATAGGGAAGTTCCACTTCCAGCATAGCACCAAAGTACGTGATTACAAATGGGACACAGTCTATCTAAGTAAAGAGAAAACCTGAATTAACCCTCCGGGACTTACGAAGAAAGACTTGTGAATGTTTCATATCCCAAAATAATTATGTTGAGTTTGACATAGAGGTGGAGCACCCATAGAAATTTCTGTTGGTGGGAAAGAGAGCAGTAGCTTAATGGTGAGCATGGCAAGACTGGGATCATCATGTGATCGTCAGCTTGGTATCATCATTTGAGTATCAGCTAAAGAAGGTAAATGCCAACAACATAATGACAACCACCTGATCCTACATTTCAGCAAAAGCCTACATAAGAAAGTACTCATAATTGTGAACTAGGACTGTCTTCCCCAGATACTGAGCAATACATAATCCTATGAAAGAGAAAGAGGAGGAGACTGAACTGACTAAATTTGACTGAGTTTATAATGAAATTTTTTGAATACTCACTAATTTGTGTTTCTTTTATAATAATTATATAAATGTGTTATATAATTTATTGTTATTAGATTAAATTTTCTGTTGCTGCATCAATAAGGACTTGAAGTCAAAATTTGAAGATATTTATGAAAATGAAGAAAATTATATTTTGCACAATCGAATAAGTTGCTGATGAACATATATATACCCTAATGTCATCTATCAACTAAATCTGGTTCCTTGAAAACTTTAGCATGGGGTACTATCTTCCTCACAACTAAATGTTCTGGCATCTCCTAGGTGATTTCAATGCCATGGAAGATGATATATTCGACAGCATAGCTTACCAGTTGTTTGACTTCCAGTAAGTGCTTGATCAGCACTTCAATGTTACTGTCCAAACTGGTACCTGGAAAACGGCAGGATAGCTCATTTCTGAAATATTACATTTAAACATCATGTTGGTCATCACAACTTCTCATCCTTCAGCTTGCAGATGTCAGTTTATCAAATTTCTTCTTCTCTGTCAATCCTTTCCAGGATTCATTCCTTACAATATTCACTTTAGACTCTAGTTAAATCATGTAATCACCTCTCCTCCTCATAACCTTAAATAAGGCGTTCTGTGTCCTTGCACTGATCTAGTCTAAAAATCCCAACCATGAGTCAAATGGTTAATTTCTCTTGCACTTACACATACAGATACTGGGTACTGTTGGAGAAAATTCTAAAACCACACAGATTAGCCATATTATAAATTTCTTTTTTCTAGCCTAAATTGGATTCTCAGTTTTGATGATCAGTGTTTCTCTATTTCCTGAATAAGCTATTTTTCCAGTTCTCTACAACATATTTTCTAGCCACTCTAATTTTATCAGATCTCTTATCTTTCTACTTATTTTACTTTAGTAGCTAGACTCTCCTTCTACTTATTAGAGAAAACATAATCTACCAGTGAAAAGTTACTTGAATTTACTCACCAAATCTATTCACTTACCTTAATACATGCATATTATTTTCCCCAACCTCCACCAACTGCTGTTACAATTAGATGGAATTCCTTATCCTAAAGGAAATCCTCTCGTGCACACTACAACTCTATGTCCTCTCTTTCAGAATTTTTATTTTTACTGGATTCTTCCCATCAACATTTAATTATGTTGCAGTATTTCTCTACAAAGATAAATAGATAGATAGATGGATAAGTAGGTAGGTAAGTAGGCAGAAGATAGGTAGGTAGGTAGATAGATAGCCTGCCTCCATCTCAAGTTTCCTTACAAATACCACCCTAACATGTTGAATGAAATATATATATTGACTCTTTCTCCACTTAATTACCCCTATTTGTTCCTCCATTCACTAAATCTGTCAACCAACTACCTTCATACTTACCAGCACTTGTTTATACTATGGTCTTGATAAAGTTTTCTACAGATTATCTTTGCTAAATTATTGAATTACTTTTAATTATTATCCTAGGTGACCTGATTAGGTGAGAGCATTTGAAATTTTTAACAATTTCTTCTTATCAGAAACATCTACCCCTATAACAACACTCTCCTAATTTAATTCCTGTTTTAACTCTCTCCTGGTTACACACTGGTCATCCCTTGCTATTTGCTGAGTTCATTTCTAGATATCATTTCTTCTTAATCTCACAAAGTAATCTCATATATTCTCTTGATTCCCCTTCTTATCCATGTATTGGTAATTCCAAAATAATATATCTATCCAAGATCTCTCTACTGAACTCACCATTTAGAAACCCAACTTCCTACCAGGATATATTTTTTTCATTATCTCATTAGAATCTTAACTTTGATATATTCAAAAAGTTTCACTTACAAAGATGTCCCTCCTACCTCACTGAATAACATCATTACCTAACTCATTTCACAAGTCAGAAATCTAGATGTCATGTTTTACCATATCCTCCTTTATGGATCTGGTCTAACTTTATGGATCATGGTAAAATGTTAGACTGCACTCTTAGAATTGTAGGAAACAATTGTTGTAAGACAATGTGTTCATCAATATCTATCTTTTTATTTCTCTTCCCAATCACACAGCTAAGCCATATTCCTCAGCCCCCATGCAGTTATGTGGAGCATACGACTAATTTACTAGGTGAAAATTGCAGGCACCATTCACAGCCATGGCCACTTAAACATCTTGTGTACTTTCCTCTACTATTTGATGTCTCTGTTTTCATCCATCTGCCAGCCAGATCCAGAAGACCCAGTGGAAGGCTCAGAGTCTCTATGGGGTGATGGAGCCACAACACAGAAGGAAAGTTGGTCTCTGAATCACTACAGTAAATAATGCCCACTGAATTGTGATGCATGAAGAAATAAACTATTGTGTTAAACTAATGAAGGTTTCTTTTTTCCCCCTAAAGCAAGCAGCTTATCCATTGGAAGTTTCTGAACATAGTAGCAACACAATATGATTTCAAAGATTGCTGAGATTTCTGTGTTGAGAAAAGGACTAGTAGGCAATGGGTGAACAGTGATGAAGGGAGACCAGTTAAATTTTTATTGCAAAAATCTGAATAAAGAAAAATGGCTACTTTCACATGGTATTACTTGTGGCAGTGGTGAGAAGTGATCAGATTCTGAATATTTTTTTAAAGAAGAGCCCACAGAATTTGCTGATAATTAGATATAGAAGTGTAGGATGTACTTTGCCCACTTTTTTATGGAGTTGTTTATAGGTTTTTTTCTGTAAATTCATTTAAGCTCTGTATAGATGTTGGATATTAGACCTTTGTCAGATGCATAGTTTGCAAAACTTTTCTCCCATTCTGTAGGTTGTCTTTTTACTCTGTTGATAGTTTCTTTTGGTTTGCAGAAGTGCTTTAGTTTAATGAGATCCCATTTTGTCATTTTTTGCTTTTGGTGTTTTCATCTTGAGACTTTTGCCCCTGCCTATGTCCTGAACGGTATTGCCTAGGTTGTCTTCTAAGGTTTATATAGTTTTGGGTTTTACACTTAAGTAAGTCTTTAATCTATCTTGAATTAATTTTTATATACTATATAAGGAAGGGGTCCAGTGTCGATCTTCCACATATGGCCAGCCAGTTATCCCAGCATCATTTATTGAATAGGGAATCTTTTTTCCATCAGTTGTTTTTGTCAGGTTTGTCAAAGATCAGAGACTTGTAAGTGTGTGGTCTTATTTCTGGATTCTCTGTTCCATTGGTCTATGTGTCTGTTTTTGTACCAGTACCATGCTGTTTTGGTTAGTGTAGCTCTGTAACATAGTTTGAAGTCATGATCACTGTAGCACTATTCACAATAGCAAAATATAGAATCAACCTAAATGCCCATCAATGATAGACTGGATAAGGAAAATGTGGTACACATACACCATGGAATACTATGCAACCACAAAAAAGAACAAGATAATATCCTTTGCAGGGACCTGAGTGGAGCTGGAGACCTTAGCAAACTAATGCAGGAACAGAAAACCAGATACTGCATGTTCTTATTTATAAATGGGAACCAAATGATGAGAACACATGGACACATACAGGGGAAGAACACACATCAGGGCCTTTTGGAGAGTGGAGAGTGGGAGGAGGGAGAGGATCAGAAAAAATAACTAATGGATACTAGGCTTAATACCTGGGTGATGACATAATCTGTACAACAAACCTCTATGACACACATTTACTTATGTAACAAGCCTGCACTCATACCTTTAACTTAGGGTTAAAAAAAAATGTATAGGATTTGTGACAAGAGGAGCATCAGTAAAAATTCTAAAATTCCTGAGCTCCCATTTACTGAGCTGAGGATAAGAATTGATTTGAGAGAGGATTATCAGGACTTGAGAAATTTACAGATAAAAATGCCATCTGGACTTAATCTTCTCTGTCTACCTTCTACCTCAATGTCTTTATTCTCACCTCCAAGTAGAACCCAGGCAAATTCTGTTTTAAAATCTTAGGTTACATTCTACATAAAATGACGGCTCTCTTTTTCCAGTACTCCCAACAAAATTATCTCTGATCCTAAATTGAATAATTTGCCCAAACCTGAAACAACCTCCTGTACCCCCAGCCCAATGCAAACACCATTGGGAATGAGATGGGAATGCTTTGTGGAGCTTGGGCTTCTGTCACTTGGGCACAGAAATAAATCATTCCTATGCAAACCCCATGGGCTGAGATTTGAGAAGTGTTATTGTATTATGGAAATGTGATATACATATATCTAAAGAAGGTTAATGGATATGGGAAACCCAACAACAATGACAAGAAAAATATATGAAACCTCTTTATATCAATTATCTACCATAGGGACTGGACATGGTATACAGCTAAATCATTTGTTTATTCAACAAAGACTTTCTAAAGGCATTGGGATATTTTCTGGTAATAAATAATAAGAAAAAGTAGGCATGTTCTGTGTTTTCATAGAGTTAAATAATTCAACAAAGAAGAGAGACTTGAACCAATAATTCACTAAGCAAAGTATAATTATAAACTTGGTAGGTACTATGAAGAAACGAGTATATTCTAGGATAGAATATGAAAGCACAGTGACCCAGTTTGGGGCATCAGAGGAGCCTCTGTGAAATTTGTAAAGATCATTCTGACTTCAGTGTGGAGAATGAACTGAAAGAGGGGGCAGAGTCTCTATGTGTATGCTCCACAAAGCATTCCCATCTCATTCCCAATGGTGTTATGTTAGGAAGTCATGTTAGCAGTCTAAATAGAAGTCAGTGGATGATTTAGCATGATGTCAGCCCAAAATGAAGAGAAGGGGACACATGCAATGGATATTTATGAGAAATATCATATCATACATGGGAGGATATAGGTAACAAGAGAGAGAGAAAGGTCAAGGGTTACTCCTAGGTTTCTAGCTTATGCAATTGAGTGGATAGAGATGTCATTCTCTGGTAGAGAGAATACGAGCAAAAGACTCCAGAAGATTAGGGCAGCAAAGAGCACTCATTTTTTGTTAGATGAAGAATTCAGTAGAATATATAACACAGCCCCCAACTAAAAACATTAATGACTTCATTGGGTATAGTATCAAAGATTCTCTGGGCTGAAAATTGAAATTTATTTCTCCCCTCTCTCTCTTTCTCTCTCCGAAGGACAAATTGCCCTGCAGAGGTAGAATTGGAAACATGTGTCTTAAATGTCAAAATGAATGCTAAAGAAAATAACTGGCATAATTGCTTAATTGCTAGTTGTCATATAACTGAAGAAGGAAGGAAATGCAATTCGATGTAGTGATTTTTTCAGATGCCTCATATCTATCACATTTTTCATTTTACTGTTCAAGAGATGAATGTGAAGTACAATTTTTCATTGACTGCCTTACTTATATGTTTAATATTCTCATGTTTTCTTATGTGTTCATTTCTTTCTATCCTATTTCTTTATTTCTATTTATCTTTTTTCTTCACTTTATGCTGTATTGGGTACTAGGTGATTCCTTCCTGAATACAACTGAAAGGTAAAGTACCCTATAATATCCTCTAAACATAAAGTTACCAAATTATTTACCCCTTGAAATGTCAGTCTATAATGTAGCTGTAGGATCAGTTATAAATCTTCTCGTATTTTAGACTACTGCTTTCTGAACACATGCCAGAAAACTACAGAAGTTTGGAATTCATTGAATTCATTACTTCCACAGAGTATTATGGTACCCAGTGGGATAAATGGATAATTATACTTTTAAAATAAATGCATCCTTCAGTGTTTTAATCCTTGCTAGATTGTCTTCAAATTCAAAAGGGAGTCAACTCAATAATTGGTTTTTGAGCTGAATTATTTCACTTATGCACCTCACACCCCTACATTACTAACAAATATTTAGTGTGTTACAGACTCTGTCTATGGTTTCAGAAAGCCAGGAAAGAGCCAGGTACAATCATTTTATTTAACTTTATTTTATGTACATGAGTACATATGCAGGTCTGTTATATAGGTAAACTCATGTCACAGGGTTTTTTAAATTTTTTGTGCAGATTATTTTGTCACCCAGGTACAAAACCCAGTAACCAATAATTATTTATTCTGTTCTTCTCCCTCCTCTCACCTTCTACTCTCAAGTAGCTCTGGTGTCTGTTTTTCCCCTCTTTGTGTCTGTGTGTTCTCATCATTTATCTCCCACTTACAAATGAGAACATGCCATATTTGGTTTTCTGTTCCTGTGTGTTTGCTAAGAATGATGGCCTCCAGCTCCATCTATGTACCTGCAAAGGGCGTAATCTCATTCTTTTTTTTTGACTGTGTAGTATTCCATAGGGTATATGTACCATATTTCCTTTATTTGATCTATCATTGATGGACATTTGGGTTGATTCCATGTCTTTGCTATTGTGTATAGTGCTGCAGTGAACAAATGCATATATGTGTCCTTGTGGTAGAATGATTTATATTCCTTTGGGCATATACCCAGTAATAGGATTGCTAGGGTGAATGGCAGTTCTGTTTTTAGCTCTTTGAGGAAAGGCCACATTGCTTTCCACACAGATTGAACTAATTTACGCTACCACCAATGGAGTATAAGCATTCCCTTTTCTCCTCAACCTTACCAGCATATGTTCTTTTTTGACATTTTAATAATAGTCATTCTGACTTGTGTGAGATAGTAACTCATTGTGGTTTTGATTTCCCCTAGTGATCAGTGATATTGAGCTATTTTTCACTTGCTTTTTGACCACATTCTTTTGAAAAAGATCTGTTTATATCTTTTGCCCACTTTTTAATTGGATTGTTTGTTATTTCCTGTATATTTGTTTAAGTTCCCTACAGATGCTGGATAGTAGACCTTAGTCAGATGCATACTTTGCAAATATTTTTGCTCACTCTATAGGTTGTCTATTTACTCTGTTGATAGTTTCTTTTGCTGTGAAGATGCTCTTAAATCTAATTGGATCTTATTTGTTAACTTTTGCTTTTTTTGTGTGACTGCATTTGGCACCTTTGTCATGAAATTGTTGCCAGTTCCTATGTCCAGAAGTCTATTGCCTAGGTTGTCTCTCAGAGTTTTTATAATTTTGGGTTTTACATTTAAGTCTTCAATCTATCTTGAGTGTTTTTTTTTTATATGATGTAAAGAGGGTTTCCAATTTTAATCTTCTACATATGGCTAGCCAGATACCCCACCACCATTCATTGAATAGGGAGTTCCTTCCCCAGTTCTTGTTTTTGTCAGCTTTGTTGAGGATTAGATGATTGTAGGCATGTGATCTTATTTCTGGGATCTCTATTGTGTTTCATTGGTATATGTATCTGTTTTTACATCAGTACTATGCTGTTTTGGTTTTGTAGCCCTGTAGTATAGTTTAAAGTCATGTAGCATGATGCCTCTAGCCTTATTCTTTTTGCTTAGGATTGCCTTGGCTGTTTGGGCTCTTTTTAGTTTCATATGAATTTTTAAGAAGTTTTTTTCTAATTCTGTGAAGAATATCATTGGTAGTTTGATAAGAATAGCACTGAATCTGTAAATTGCTTTCGGCAGTATTGCCATTTTAATGATATTGATTCTTCCTATCCATGAGCATGAATTGTTTTTCCATTTGTTTGTGTCATCTCTGACTTCTTTGAGCAGTGATTTGTAGTTCTCCTTGTATAGATCTTTCACCTCCTTGGTATTTTATTCTTTTTGTGGACATTGTGAATGTCTCTTGGCTATTGTTGGTATATATAACAATGCTAGTGATTTTTTATATGTTGATTTTGTATCCTAAAACTTTGCTGAAGTTGTTTATCAGCTGAAGGAGCTTTTGGGTAGAGACTATGAGGTTTTCCAGATATAGAATCATGTTGTCTCCAAACAAGTATAGTTTGCTTCCTTTCTTCCTATTTGGATGCCATTCATTTCTTTTTCTTAGCCGATTGCTCTGGCTAGGACTCCTAATATTATTCTAAATAGGTGTAGTAAGAGAGGGCATCCTTGTCTTGTAGTGGTTTTCAAGGGGAATTCTTCCAGCTTTTGCCCATTCAGTATGATATTGACTGCGGGTTTTTCAAAGATGACTCATTATTTTGAGATATAATTCTTCAATAGCTAGTTTACTGAGAGTTTTCAACATGAGGGCTGTTGAATTTTATTGAATGTCCCTTCTGAGTCTATTGAGATTATCATGTGTTCCTTGTTTTTTCTTCTGTTTATATGAGGGATCACATTTATTGATTTGTGTATGTTGAAGTAATCTTGCATCCCAGGGATAGAGGTAAAGCCTTTTTTTTTTTTTTTAAGGTTTTCCAAACAGCTTTCAATGGTAAAGTTCAATAAATAAA
Organism: Cheracebus regulus; assembly: GCA_963574635.1. NCBI lineage: Eukaryota > Metazoa > Chordata > Mammalia > Primates > Pitheciidae > Cheracebus > Cheracebus regulus. Next base: position 50,580 of record CAUYQU010064946.1, on the reverse strand, counting down.
GTAAAGCACTTTAATTGCAGGAAAAAAATGCCAGAATTTAGAGGTAAAACAGTATAGGAGCCAAGGCCAGAAAATGTTATTTGGACATTCAGAGGCTAGAAAGCCACTATCCCATTCTCTAGAGTGTTTGAGAAGTTGACTGAGAATCAAATAAAGAAGGGCATTTGTTCCTCCTTATCCTACCATCACCTTGGTCAGTCTGTTACCTGGTGGCAGTGACTTCTCTTCTCACATAGAGTCTTCCCTGGCTGGAGCCCCTCAGGCTCAACAGGCAACTTATAGCTTCTCCAGCTTTGTGATTCATTGCCCAAGAATGTACCTAAGGAGACCCTGTGGTGTAGGTGGGGGGATGAAGCACAGCCACCTAACAGAGCTGTCCTGGGAAAATGCCTTTCCAAGTAGCCTCTCAGGGTATGCAAAGCTCTTTCCTAACTCCCCAGTGTGCTTTATGCATTGGTGACTCCTCTTTTGGAGATTGTGAAGCCTCAAACTGGGTCCATCTATTTTCTCCTTAAAGGGGTTGCTGAAGGCAAAGGCAATACAATTTCTGCGTGGGTTTCCAGAAATCTTTTTGATGTGCTATTGAATTTGGTTTGCAAGAATTTTGGTTGAAATTTTTGCATCAATTTTCATCAAGGATATTGTCTTGAAATTTTCTTGTATGTGTGTCTCTGCCAGGTTTTGGTATTCGGATGATGATGGCCTCATAGAATGAGTTAGGGAGGAGCCCCTCCTCCTCAGTTTTTTTTTTTTTTTTTTTTAAATAGTGTCAGTAGGAATAGGTCCAACTCTTCTTTGCACATCTGGTAGAATTTGGCTGTGAATCCATCTGATCCCGGGTTTTATTGTTGTTGGTGGTGGTGGTAGGCTATTTATTACTGATTAAATTTCAGAGCTCATTATTGGTCTATTCAGGGAATCATTTTTTTTCTGTTCAACCTTGGGAGTATGTGTACATGAGTTTATCTCTTCTAGGTTTTCTAGTTTGAGTGCATAGAGGTGTACAGAGTAGTATCTGAAGGCTGTTATTTCTGTGAAGTCAGTGGTAACACCCTTTATTGTTGTTTGTGATTGTATTTATTTGCCTCTTCCTTCTTTTCTTTTTTGTTAATCTAGCTAGTGATGTATCTTATTAATTTTTTTTCCAAAAAAACATATTCCTAAACTCATTAATCATTTTAATGTTTTTGTTTGTTTGTTTGTTTCTCAGTCTCCTTCAGTTCAGCTCTGATTTTGGTTATTTCTTGTCCTCTGCTAGTTTTGGGGTTGATTTGCTTTTGCTTCTCTAGTTTTTTTAGTAGCAATGTTAGGTTGTTAATTTGAGATTTCTCTTTTTGATGTAGGTATTTAGTGCTATAAATTTCCCTTTTAACACTGTCTTAGCTGTGTCCTAAAGATTCTGGTATGTTGTATCTTTGTTCTCGTTAGTTTCAAAGGCCTTCTTAATTTCTACTTAATTCCGTTCTTTACCCAAAAGTTATTTAGGAGCACGTTGTTTAATTTCCATGTAACCGCATAGTATTGATTTCTATTTTTATTGTGCTATGGTGTTTGGTACAATTTCAGTTCTTTTGCAATTGCTGGGGATTGTTTTATGTCCAGTGTGTGGTTGATTTTAGAGTATGTGCCATGTGGTGATCAGAAGAATGCATATTCTATTGTTTTGGGTGGAGAGTTCTGTAGAGGTCTATCAGATCCATTTGGTTCCATGTTGGGTTCACGTCCTGAATATTTTTGTTAATTTTCTGCCTCAGTGAGATATAATACTATCAGTGGAGTGTTGATGTCTCCCACTATTATTGTATGGGAGTCTAAGTCTCTTCATAGGTCTCTGAGAACTTGCTTTATGAATCTAAGTACTCCTGTGCTGGGTGCACATATATTTAGGATATTGGGTCTTCTTGTTGAATTGAACCCTTTACCATTACTTAATACCCTTCTTTGTCTGTTTTGATCTTTGTTGGCTTACAGTCTGCTTTGTCTTAAATTGCAACTGCAACTCCTGCTTTTTTTCTAATTTCCATTTCGTTGGTTGATTTTCCTTTATTTCTTTATTTTGGGCCTATGTGTGTCATTGCATGTGAGATGGGTCTTTTGAAGACAACATACCATTGGGTCTTACTTTTTTATATACCTTGTCATCCACACAATTATTATACATGTCACATTTTAACTGAACATTATTTTTGGAATCAAGTGCCTTATTTTTAAATGACTGCATACTACAACTTGTCCAACAAATGCTCAACTAATAAACAATTTATAGTATTTTGCTGACAAAAAAAATGCTGAAATTGTTCATTTTAGCAATGTACTTATCCCTACAGGATAATTTTTTAAAAGATATGTAACCATACTTGCTTATATATGTACTATCTCTAGATGTATACATAAAACAGTATCAGTGACTACCTACAGGAAAGGGAATTTAAGAATGCAGGCATGGATCAGATAGAAATTTAATTTTCATATATATATTTATTTATTTATATATATAAAGAGATTAATAAATATATGTAGGCCTTGGTATAATGCTATTAAAACTATGTCTATAAAGTAAAATCCTATTTATAAACAATCAAATTTAAGTATTTTGATATAGCTATCTATTACTTTGTAGCCAGCTTTCTCAACACTTAGGGCCTTATTATGCAACAATTTCTGTGGATCAGCAGTCTGGACAAGGCTTAGCTGAATGCCTTTGACTCAAGGTCTCTCATGAGATGCATTCAATTTGTTAGTCAGGCTGTAGTCATCTCGAAACTTTGCTAGGGCTAAAGGATGCACTTCCAAGCTCACTTACATAACTGTTGGCAGCCCTCAGTCCTTTGCTCCTTTGGCAGCTTCATACGTATGGCAAATCCTCACTACATGGCAGCTGGCCTCTCCTAGAATGAGGGATGAGACATAGAATGAGAGTGAGGTGGGGAGAGGCATAAAGAGAGAGAAAGGGAGAGACCAGGAAAATTCATGGTCTCTTTATGAGCCAAACTCAGAAGCAGTATCCTATCACTTCTACTCTATACAATTAATTAGAAGTGAGTCATCAGATTCAGAGCATACTCAAGGAGGAGGAGTTTATACAAGAGTACAATTACTAGGGAATAGGAATCATTTCCCCTCTCCGCTTAGAAATTGCCTACAATGTACATAGTTTTACATGTCTATGTTAATAGGATAGACATGGATCTCAATAATGCAAGAAAATTTTGAAATTATCTTCAGAGGCAAACTTTTTGTTGTTATTGGTTTGATTTTTAGAGGCAGACATATCTCTTAAAGTATATTCTGAGGACTATAATAATCAAGTTATGTAATGTTATTTTATTCCAAATAAGGATGTGACTACAAAATAGAAATACACTCCCTTGTTGAGTCATTTATAAGTTTTCATTCACCAGGGCAGCCGCAAGATAATTTAAGTGCACATGTTTTCTTAATTAGGCTGTTCTTTTATGTTTTAAATAGGGACATGTTAGTAGGATTATAGTTGATTGGGGAATATAAGACTAGGAAGAGATTTCAATGCTGAAACAAGTGGTACCCCCTCTCTTGGTAATTTCATTAGCAAATTATCTGCCTCCTTCCCCACCCCACAACTTTGCAGCTGTTGAAATTGCTTCTTCAGGCAAGGACAGACCAAGTCTTTTCCTTTTATTCTTGTTGGAAAATTCTCTTGGGCTTTTAACAAGAATTAAAACATTACTGCAAAGTCATCTGTCTCAAATCTCTGCTATGGTACAAAATATGTTAACTGAACTAGTTACATGAAGAAATTACTCAAGTTAATTTAATTAAGAGATTAACTTAATTAAAATTGAATTTAAATTGATTAATTTAATTAAATTAATCAATTTAAATTAAATTTAATGAATTTTAATTAATTAAAATAATAAAATTTTAATTAAAATTAAAAATGAAGAAATTGCTATAAGTCCTGAATATAGCCTATTCTAAAATTTCTCAAGGTAAGTCAATGAAACGTTTCATTGAAACATTTATTTTTCTGAACTCTTAAGTTATGGTATATTATAAAGACAAAACAATATACCTACCATAAAGTTGAATAAATTGATAAATTATTAGTTATACAACTGAAACCTACAGGAAGGGTGACATATTGTCTCACAAGAACCATACAAGAAACTATGGTTCCCTTGACTAGAACATAAGCTTCTGAGAATGAAGTAACAGAGAGAGGCAGAGGAAAGGAATCCCTAAGCTCATAACTTTTCAGCTCACAAGCTTTTCCCCTACCGGAATGTACTTTTATAAACCCTCTTTTTTGGTTCCGAATCAAGCGTGGACACTAAAGTCCCAATTGTATGCTAAAAAGTAATGGAACCAGCATGATCCAGCCGTGCAAATAATTTTATAAATAAGGCCTAGAAACAGCATTAACTAAACAGGATGATATGCCAGAAACAGTCTCCCATTTCAAGAATTAACCCACAGGGTACTCAGTAATCAGTTAACTCTCTTCAAGAAAAACCACATTTTTATCCACTCAAAGTTTCAGAAATCAGTTTCTGTACTTTGCAAAGTGCCTGAGTTAAAGTCAGGGTAGGCAATGACCTTAAGCAAAAGCAGTTACATTTTCTTTTCTCACTCCTTGCCATGTCAAAGAAAAAAAAAATTACATGTTATTACATCTAATATTACATGTTAAAGCCTTGTAAAGATTAGGGTTTTTATTTTTTTATTATGAGAGACCAGGCCACAAATTATCATAGATTCATAGCAGGACTCATTTATTTTACTCTAATATTTTCTAACTAACGGAGCATGAAGGACTCACACAGATATTCTTTCCAAAGCAATAAAACTCCAATTATTTTCTCTGACCTATCATCTTAAACGTTTGATTTATACCAAAAGGAAACAAATCCTACTGCATGGGTAGCAGCCAGTTTAGAAAGCTGCACCAGTTAAACATTTCAAAATTTTTGGACGCGCCATCTGCCAAAACTGCATGGAACATCCCTTAACCAGACATGGGAGGAGAGTACCGAAAGACATCGCAATTGAGTCTCTTTTACAACATTATACACAGAGCCAAGAAACATTCACATTTTTTATTTTTTCAAAAGTTTGGACTCCTGCACATCATGTTTTTAAACAGACTAGGTTATAAAAGTCATGAATTTCCATTGACCTTTGCCTGGCCTTCTTAACTTTGAAGAGCATTATATCTTGTGTTTGAAAAGAAGCATAAGTGGGTTTCCAGTAGAGATATTCCAGATTCTAATTACCTTCTAAGTCCACCACATACATCCAAGAAGGTGGGCAATATTTACCACTGAGAAGGCTTTTAATTTACAAATAGCTTACAAAGAATTATATCACAAATCACAAAATATTCACTAGTTGTAAACAAGTAATTCTCCTTTTACTCAACATTGAAGATATGTTTGATTATCTTAGCAGGCAAAAAAAATGCCTTTATTTTAGTGACATATTAAACAATAATACTAAGTATAACTGAAGTTACCAAGTGTTTACAATGTACCAGGGTTTACATTTACCTCATTTAATCTTCTCAATATTTCTACAAGATTGGAACGGATATTATCATCCTCATTTCAAAGATAAGAATCCTGAATGCAGAGAAGTTAAGTAATTTATCCAAGCCTACTCAGCTAGTAAGTGACAAGAAATGATACAAAGGAGGCATTTTCACATCAGAGTCTGTGTTCTGTACTGCTACACATTAAGACATAAGTACTTCAGAGGGAAAGAAGCCAGTTTGTGCTTTGTTGTTGGTGGTGGTTTTTTGTTTATAGCACAGAATCATAGAAAAGAAATATATATAACATTTTAAATTCTAAGCACAGCTAGAGGGAACATATCTATATTTTCCTTATCTACCAATGTTCAATGCCACAATAAAAACACATTAAAAACACCAGTTAATTTCACTGAATTTTCTATGTATAAGAACAAATGAATGCTTTTCCTGTCATAATAGATGATACATTATTAGTAAATAAATCAGGACGGACATTTCTTTTGTCTTATACAATACACTCTAAATGTAACACACATTTTTTGTTTATGTTTCTTGGTTGCCCGATACCTTTTGAATACCCTGACTATGGATGGGGAATTTTCCTCCATGAAATAGAACCCACAGAACTGACTTCTACAGCACACTCACAGTGTTAAAAATATAAGACTTGGATTGCACAAATTAAACTCACCTATGAGAGACTTTGATTTACATGTGAGTGACTTGAAAAAGGCAGCATATCACATGGCCAAAAAGAAAAAGAAAAAGAAAAAGAAGGCATTTGGGGCAAAAATGAATATTTGTTTGAGTTCTGGCTTTGAAGATGGAATTACTCCTGTGGGACGTGGCTGTTGTGAGAAAGCTGAGTTTCTGGTAAGTACCAACTTTGTTCTTGTAGCAGGGGTTCCCTGATCCACCAGGATCTGTGACAGGGTTAACAGAATTGTCCCTAAAACATAGCCTTCAAGCTAGTTCTTAACACTCTCAAAACTTCTGTAAATTACCCACTACCTTTTAAAAGTTTTTCTTTTTATCTAGCAGAGTCAGCTTCTATGGCTTATGTGAAGAACTCTGTTAGGGGCTCTGGTTCTGGGTAAAATAGAGTAAGCACACGCCATCTCGGCTCTCTCACTTTACTAAGTATAAAACCTGGACAGATTGGATGTACTGGACTATGAGGAGTCTGAAAAGGAAACAGCAATATGTGGATAAAGAAAAGATATCAGAATTCTAAGCATCACTAAGCCTGTGGTAAGTTTAGATTTTTTCCCTTTAGTATCCTTGACCTGAACTCAAGGCAGCCAAAAACCCAGAAGTGAACACTGTGGTAAAAAGCGAGCTTTAAGAGAAGCCCGGCTCAGGGAACAGGGAAGGAAACTGCTAAATCTAGAGAAAGCAGAGAAATCAGCCAAGTGGTTATTTTTCTTTCATTTTTCCTGTATTCCCTCATGACTTATCTCCCAGGCATTTCATTGGTACCACAGCAGCAGCAGCAGTAGTGGCCGGCAACAGGAATCAGTAGGGTATACAACTCTAGGGAGGGAAACCTTCCTTTCCGTTTGATAGAGCTGCATCTGCAAAAGGGTGAGGACAGACCCATTGCTTTTTTCCTCTTCTCCCTGTCTTCCTACCACATGGCCTCAGACTTGGCACAATAAGAGAAGTGGGTAATTTCTGGCCAAAGGACCAAAAACTGGAGCCTGTGGAAACCAGAAAGTTTCAAGAAAACAGTAGGGAGGAGGAATTTAAAAAAAAAAAAAAAATGTTTTATTAAACTCCTGGAGTCACTCTCAACCTGAGCATGCCTGGATCTATCATTAGTAGCATACAAAAGATTTGCCAATTGAATTAATGGATCAATTTCCTTCCAGGTCCCAGATGGAACAGGGAATGATGCACACATAAAACAAATTTGAATAACATTGCAACAACTTTGGAAATTAAATTGTCTTTGGAAACAGCTTACAAAAGATGGGTTGATACATGTAGCCTGAGCCAAACAAGTCAATTGCCTGATGAACTAAAAACATCAACTTTCTCCATGAGATTTAAACAAGACTCAGTCTCACATATTCAAAATGCCTAGTATACAATCCAAAATTACTTGGATTATGATGAAAAAATAATCTAAAATGACATGGTAAAATACAATCAATAGACACCAGTAATAACAGAGATGAAAAAAGTTTTAAAATACCTATTGTAAAAATGTTCAAAAAAGCCATCACAAAGTCTTGAAACAAATATTCAAAGTATCAGCAAATAAACAAAAGAGACAAAGAAGAATCAAATGGAAGTTTTTAACTAAAAAATAGAATAACCAAAATTAAAAGCTCACTGGATAGAATAAAAAGCGGAATGAAAATGACAGAGGAAAGAGCCAAAAAACTTGAAAGTAGATCAATGGAAATTGTACAATATTAAAAGGTAGAAAAAATATTTTTAAATGAACAGGGCCTCAAGGAAATGTGGAGCAACAAAAAATATTTAACGATGATGTTGTTGAAGTCTCAGGAGAGAACAAAGAGTCTAGAGGTTTAAAAATGTGGAAAAGGTAACAGCTAAAAACATTCTAAATTTGGTGAAATACATAAGACCATAGATTGAGGATGTAAGTAAACTACAAATATAATCAATCCTAAGAAATTCACATTGAGATCCATCACAATGACAATACTGAAAACTATATACCAAGAAAAATTATTGAAAATGGTCACACACTCAAAAAGACACATTACTTATAGGAGAAGAAATATGTGAATGACTATGGATTTCTTATTAAGAGTCATGGGAGTCAGACAGGTGTCACAAAATGTTTTCCTTTAGCATACAAAGAGAACTGTCATTCCTGAATTCTATCTCTAGCAAAAATATCCTCCCATAATGAAAGAGAAATAAAGATATCCTCAGATGAAGAAAAACAAAGATAATTCAATGCCAGCAGACCTGCCATTTTAAAGAATTGCTAAAATAAGTACTTCAGACAGAATAGAAATTATACCAGAAGAAAAGTCTTCTGGTATATCATGAATAAACAAATAACAACAAAATGGTCAACGTCTGAGTTGTATTACGTTTTTATTCCATGTAGGGTCTGTTAAATATATTCGATGCTTGAAAGCAAAGAACATAACATTGTTAGGATTTTCAGTATATGCAGATATAATGAATAAGACACCTACATCGTAAGGGGGGAATGCAAAGGAATTTATATGGTTGTAATGTTTCCATATTCCAACTGAAGTGGTAAAATACAAATTCTTAATAGACTGCTAATAGTTTAGTATGTATTTATAATCCTTAGAGCAAGCACTATAAAACATTGTAAAAAGAAAAATACATTGTGAAAATTACAACAGATAAATTAAAATGGAATAATCCAAAAGAAGGCCGAAAAGGGGAAACGTATAAAAAATTGGAAGCAACAGAAAGTAATAAAATGGTTTGCTAATAAATAATTGCATTATATGTAATTGCAACATTACTAATTGCATTATATGTAAATAGTCTAAACAAACAATTTGCCACAGAGATTATCAGAGTGAATAAAAACCATGACCCAACAAGATGCTGTCAACCAAAAACTCACTTCAAATATAATGACACGGACAGATTAAAAGTAAAGGAACTCAAAGAAAGCTATAGTAGCTATATTAATACGAGACAATGTAGGCCTTAGAGAAAAGAAAATTACCAGGCATAAAAAGGCAAATTACACAATGATAAAAGGGTCAAATTTAAATGTGTATTCGCTTCTGATAAGTGAAATTCGACGAAGGACCCTTGACCTTTTGTCTTTGTATAATCTACCTTCCTTTGAGTGTGGACTGAACCTCTGAATAGGATGAAATACCACTCCATGAATAAGTTATGTTACATGGTAAAAGGAATGTTTCAGTTGTGTTGAGTCTAAAAGCTGAAAGTTTTCTCTAACTGATGGGAGTAGTCAGAAAGATTTGAAGCATGAAAAGGACTTTATATGCCGTTGCTCTTTGGGACCCAGTAGAATCCACTTGGACTTCTGACTTATAGAACTGTGAGGCAATAATGGAAGTCATTTAAAGCCATTGAGGTTATGATAATTTGTAGAGTTTTTTATGGCAGAGTAATACATCATCTAACAAAAGTTTTTACAAGAAGCAAAACTGATAGAATTGAAAGGAGAACATGATATTTTAGTTAAAGACTTCAACACTCCTCGCTCCTCTCCTAGTAGTAGATACAACTACTGGAAAACCAGCAAAGATATATAAAAACTTAAACTTGAGACTTTTTGTTTATTCATATTTAAATGTTGGAGGTTCTATCGGCTTGATCCTTTGAGAAAGAACTATGTGGAGTCAGGTACCTAGGAAACCAACAAGGGACACTGAACATGGATTAAAAAATAAATTTTTATTGCATAAGCTGCTGAAACTTGGAATTTTTTTTTATGGCAGCCATTCTTCTTCTGGTTGATACAGTCCATCATTAGAGTACTGCCTAAATAATTACAAAACATAGTGTAGTGAAATATAATATGAACGTTACATAACTAATATAGGACAATTTTTAGATACATTGTCGGTTGAAAAAGATGTAATACAAAAGTGAAAAATATGCTAGCATACAGGGTATGCGTTTGTAGTGGACATGTGTTTGTGTGTTCATATGCTCCTGATTAGCCCAGAAGGGTGTATAAACTGACAATATTGATCACCTCTGTAAGAAGAACAGGATACCAGGGTAGAGTGAAAGATTTTCGGTGTTTATCCTTTTGTACCTTTTAAATTATAATTCTTGAGAATGCATTATTTTTTCAAATATCAATAACTGATCTTAATGTTATTTAATCTGTATAGTCTTAATTATGTTTAAAAATGCATTTACATAAAAGACAGCAAAAAGAAATAAACTACTCTATTACCCTTTAAAATTATTGATTGCTTAAAATTTGTCTGCAAGCTTTTATCTGTCATCTACATTTTCTAAAATAAATATAAATTAATTTTGTGAATTTACGTTTGTAATGAAAATGTATTAAGCTTAAATTCTCTTAGTTTAAAAATAAACTTTTAATTTCTTTTTATGGCATCAAATCCTTCACCATTTATATCTAACCTGCTTTTCTAACCTATGCTGTTTTCCTTTATAATAAACCTCTATTATAATCAAATTGAACAGCATTCTCTTTCCTTGAACTCATGAAGAATCCTGTCTGTTTCTAGTTTGAGGGTATATAATAACACAGAAAGAGCAACAAAGGCAAATTGGAATGCTTTGCAAATCACTTTCACCTAATTGCCTTGTTACATAAGAAGTACTATTCAAACATGCATATACCACACCAAAATTCCTCTTATATGTAACTGCAAAATACTATAATAATACAGAGAGCCTATATTGATAAGAGACTGTATGCTACTTAAGGTTTCCACTGTGTGTTATTAGTGATTAGCACTTCGGCATGTGTAAAGTAAAATGGTTGATTTAGCTATAAAAACGGATCACAAGTTAAGTGCATGTTACACATTCACATGGAAAACCTTTAGGCACATGAATACTGGAATTTTTTCTTATGTATGTGAGGACTAAGATTTCTAATTTTCCCATTTGACAATAATTATTAACAACTCAGTTTATATACTGGATGTTTCCTACAGCTCTTTCTCAGGAGAGGTAAAAAGAGGTGCCTTAGCACAGGCCTTCAGCTGATATTTATACAAACCTCCTATGGAATCAACATCCAAATGTAAAACATTTCTTATAACAGCAATATTTTAAACCTAATTTGAAAGCTCAGAGATTTCCTGCTCTTTAGGTGAAGACTGCCTCCTCGTAGCTCCTACATAAATACACAAGGAGGCAGGAAACTGAGATCCTCTCTTAGTGGAGAGTCCAGCTATACTTAGCCTATCAGTATTGTCTAGAAGCAAAGTAAGCATAGTGTAAAAAGCCATGTGCGCTTATCAGCCTCGGCTTGCAAGCATTACTGAGGCTGTACTACGTATTTTGTATAGTGATCAGTCTCTTCCTGTGTCCGATTATCAATCTTACAAAAAATGAAAGACCAAAACTACTTAAAGATAAATGATGCAATGTGATATTAAAAAAATGTTAAAACAAGATGGAAATAATGTTCTACACCTACACAAGGGTAAACAAACATGCTTTGGAGAAAACAGCAAACAACCATTAACAGAATTAAACAAGCAAATAAAAACAAGATGGGATTAAAAAGCAGTCATTTTAAAATATTTTTAAGATTAATAATTTGCTACAAATGAGATGTTAATAATGCATAACAGCAAACTATTTTGGTAGTGATGTTCCTTAAGGGATAATGATAAAAATAATATAATTGCAACACCAGTAGTAATACTTTTGCCTGCTCATTGTGTGTCAGATACTTTACAAAGTATTTTAAATATATTATTACATTTAATATGATGTTAAATTATCCCTTTTGTTTTGACTCTGATGCTATGATCGGTTTTGATTTTTACTATTTTATAGATTAAGAGACAGGTTTTAAAATATTCAGAACTTTCAAAAACATCAGAGAAAGAAAAAATACCAGAGGTAAAACTCAAAACATATTATCTTAACTACTGTACTATAAAAAATCATGTTAATATCAATGAATTCAAATGGAATAAGACTAATATTTGGTAGGTTGAGGGTAAAGAAGGACAAAAGGAATTGCTTTCAAAGCTACTAGCATGTCTTAATGTTTCTAGCTGAAAATGATGTTAATGAATGTTACCATTATCAAATTATTCTCTAGATGCCATTGTCTTTATATATTCCTGACTCCCACAGGACCTCAGGGAATCAATAGAGTATGGTGTCATAATGGCCTGTCGGTACAAAAGAGATACCTAATTCAATGTAGAATGAATGATTTGCTGAACATGGTGTTATAAGTCATATGATCATGCCTGTGAATAGTCATTGCTCTCCAGCCTAGGCAACAAAGCAAGAATCTGTCTCTTAAAAAAAAAAAAAAGATTTGAAAAGTGTTCAACTTAATTTAGGTCATTGGTAATGAGAATAATTTTGAAATAGGCAATGCAAATGTATTAAATTGTGAAAAACAAAAGATCACAAGGAATCTGTAAATTTACCTTTACTCCAAGTTATTATCATAACTACAAGGTTATGCAAATGAGCTAGATAAACATACTTTGCTGTAATTTATGTCTTTCCTAATTTAGGGCTCCACAAATGTGGGGCAGTGATAATGTGACCATAAGGTTGCATCCAACAAAGTTAGCAAGGGTAATAGGAACTGTGAGAAAAAATTCAGGGTTGGGGCTTTTAAAGAAACTGAAAAAGAAAACGTTATTGTAAAAGCATGATGTCCAACAGCTGTTCTCTTTTTCCAGCAAACCAAGAGGAAAAAGAGACAGGCTTCAATTAAGGCAAGAGAAATTTAAATTTGACATCTGCTGAGTTGGCATAATGGTCCCGTATTCTTTTGAAAGTGGAAAGAAATGAAGAAATCTATGAGTTTAATGTTTGAAAGTATTTTTTAAACAATTTCATAAAAGACAAAAATCCGGTCACACTGATACATTCTAAAGAAGGAAACGAAAACATTTACTTGTGCCTAAGAAGTATTTTGTTGCATCATCCAATGGCATTCTAAATAAATATTTTTGATCAGAATAATTAAATCAAAAGTTCCATGTAAACATGAGCATAAGGTAGAATGCAGTAACTGGAAGTTCTAGGAAGTTGTACAGGATGTGCTGAAAATCTTACTCACCCGAAGTTTTTATAATAAATTTTATCTTTGTATACAGGCAAAAGAAATAATACTAGGGAACACGCACATTTTTTTATCCAATCTGTTCTTATTCTTTCTGAGTATACTGGTACTAACACCAGTAACAATAAAAAGTTTTCCATTTTTGGAATAAATTATGTCTTCTCAGGTGTCAGTGGCAATATTCAAACTGATTAAAATGTCAATGATTGATCCTTTGCTAAAGAATGTATTGCCTAGATATCTTACTGTGATTCTGGAATTCTAGATTCCAGTTTCCCAAGGCATTTGAGAGAGCAACAATATGAAATAACAAGTAATAAATGAACTTAGGCAGGAAACATATATGGTGATGATCACTGCCTCTCTCTTCGGTCATGCATTACTCTTTGAAACTCTTACAATTCCTTCAATCCATGTAACCTTAATGACATCACTCTTTGTGTATGTGTGCTTATTTTTATTACATCTGAATGCAAAATAAAATGAGAATATTGCTTATTTTAATACTGTAACTTTAATTACATCATTCTTTGTGTTTGTGTGTGCTAATTCATTATATCTTGACACAAAATAAAATAGGAATGTTATTTGCTTTATTACTCATTTTAGAATTGTTAGTAACACAATCATTTTCCATTTACATATCAAAGCTCTGAGCTGCAATGCTTTGAATCAAGAATTGGATGCTTATCTAGCCACCTACAGCCAATTTTGCCTGAAGATTGGCCTTATGTGTTTGATTATTTCCAAATAGTTAAGGCATATGCTTTTTGAGAAAGCACACTACGTATTTTTAGAATTTCATTACTCAAGGCCACAGCTGGTTAATACCAAACACCACTCATTTTCAAACTTTTTATAACCATTTAAGTAAAATTCTCCACATCACAGAACAGATACTCTTATGCTCAATCAATGTACAAAATAAAAGCAATGATAAGCAAAAAACAGTATGCCTCAGCTACCGTAAACTACTGACGCTAGAGACAGGCATAGCAAATTTTCCTTCATTTCTCTTCCTCCCCACCCTCTTAGGAGAAATGGCATACCAAAACTGGTCAATATTCAAACCTATGTCTTCCAAGATTTTAACACTATGTTGCCTTATGAAAACCTGTGGATGCCAAGTTCATTAAACAGCCTCGTGTTGAGGAAGTACTGATAGCAACAGTATGGCCTAAATTTTTCCCTTTTCCTCACCCCTTCTCCATGGCCCCTTTCAAAGCATTCCTCCCACTTATTACACATTGCCTGCACTTAATAATGTCAGCGGACAGAGAGCATGGCATCTAATGCTATGTGTATTATTTGCAGTATCTGAAATCTCCAAAGGTGTAATAATCCTCACTTTATTGAAACAAACACTGCACTAAGACTCTTCAATTTGCTAATGTTTCGATTGTCCACAATTTCCATAAAAGAGCCAAAGTAGCAGCTTGGTTTTAAGAATAAAAACAGTGTCTTAATAAAGACAATGTAGAAACAGTTCAAACTGTCTATCTTGACTGAAGTTAAATTCCTAAGACATGGTTCCCATATGCAGGGAAAAAGTGCTTTACCTGCTTTTGCATTTGTTTGGCACTTGGGGCCTATTTATTATTTCATACACTTGGACACAACAGCAGTTAGCACATAGTTATAGTGGTTTAGAGGGGTGGTATTGTAGTAGATATACTCTGAGTGTTAGCAAATGTTCACGTAATTGTTATTTCTAGTGTTTTCCAAGCCCAATAACAGGAAAGTTTAAAGATATGACTACAAAATACTTCCAGCTGGGCACAGTGGCTCACCCCTATAATCCTGGAACTTTGGGAGGCCAAGGTGGGAGGATCACTTGAGCTCAGGAGTTTGAGACCAGCCTGGCAACATAGTAAACTCCAATACTTGAGAAAATTTTAAAAATTAGCCAGGCAGGATGCTCTGCACCTGTGGTCCCACTACTTGGGACGCAGAGGTGGGAAGATTGCTTGAACCCAGGAGTTCAAGGCTACAGCGAGCCTGGGTAACAGAGTGAGAACTTAAAACAAAACACTCGCTCCCAACATACAAAATATTTCCTACATAATAATCTTTAAAGCCTGAGACAAATTATGAGGAGAGATTTACTCCATTAAAATTCACACTTTTAACATCCAAGTTTGTTTCTCTTACGATATTAAGCTTACTATTTTAGAACAGACAAATATTTGTCTTAGATTTCTTGGTTTGGGGATTCCACTAAATTGTCTTCAATTGCAGTATGTGTTTCTTTAATTTGTCAGAGAATATTGTAATTCCTACATTAGGGCTATACCTGTTATCAAATGATTACACAGGGAGGTACTTATTTTGCTAAATAACTTAATCCAGTCTACTTACAGCTCAGTTTTACAGTTCATTGAGAGTAGTGTGAAATAAAACTCAACCTATAAATGATAATGTCACCGTAACCTTTGCTTCAAAAGCCATTCATATTTATTTTATCTAATTTTCACATTTATCCAATAAAGTAACTGTGGAAGACATTATATTTTATGCATCTTTGCTTGTCAATACTGGTTTTCAGCTCGATGTCTATCTGTAACATGTAAGAACTTACTATGTGACAATAATGGATGAGGTTGATGTTGATTACTTAACCCCAGGCACTCAGTGAGACTGTGTCATTGTACAGACTAGATTCATGGACATA
Source organism: Cheracebus regulus (assembly GCA_963574635.1). NCBI lineage: Eukaryota > Metazoa > Chordata > Mammalia > Primates > Pitheciidae > Cheracebus > Cheracebus regulus. The sequence continues at coordinate 34,647 of CAUYQU010064946.1, read as the reverse complement.
CTCTAGCCTCCAGACTCTTCTCATAATACCATGCTGAAATCAACTATGAGATTGTTCATAGTCAGGAAGCTATCATGTGTGAAGAATTATTAACCCCTCTAGGTCAGGCGTTGGCTCTTATGGCTGGCATTTTGAGAATCACAGCTATGGGTGAGGTCATATTAAGTAGGAATATAAATACTTGGCATTTCCAATACCTGGGAAGATCATTCATGTCCATCTTTGTCTTCCTCCACCAAATTCTTTATCAGAGATACAGCTACACAGATTTTTTTTTAATTTACTAAGGCCAGAGAAAGATCATTAGCACAAACTTTAGTTTCCACACACGTTATTTAAACACAACATAATCAAGAAATAAAATGAAATACAGGGAATGAATAAACAATAAGTTATTAATAAGCCTGGTTTATGGTCTTAATGGGGCCAACCTACATGTAATGACTGGAAGTGATGTAATAGTAAAATTGCACCTAAGCCATCAAGTAAAGAGCCTACGAAATCTGATAAGCTCACTGATACGGAGCAAGAAAAAAGAGGAACCATCAAGAGAAGGAGGCTGTTTTTCTATATGCCACCACATTAGCTCAGTCAGTCAGTTAAAAACAAAAACAAACCAAAAAACTAGTTTTATATCATTCAGAAAACCAGTAATCCCATTGACTTTCCAGTTGGTTACTATCATTAGGTATGGACTGAGGAAAGAAACCAGGTTGTAACAGAATTTTAACAGAAGTATCTTTATTTACCAGTTAGGTAACAAATAGAAGTGGAGGGTGGAGAAGTAAAGAGAAAGGAAAGGGCATATAAACATTATTAAATATTACTGGTATTTTGTTGAGTATAGTTACTCCTGTTAACGTTAACATGCTCAGTGACTGTCTGTGAATCAAACTCACTGGACTTGTGTCCATGGTGTACTCTAGAGGAGTAACTTCTCATATTGTAATGGGCATGTGATTATGTGGCGTCTTGTTGACATGCACGCTCTGATTTAGGAGGTCTGGGTGGCTAGGAGATGCCGTTGATCCAGGGACCACACTCTGAGTAGCATTGCTCCAGGCCATCCATGCTAGCTAAAGTGAAGATCTCATAACAGCTTTCTTCTTGTCCCGCAATGGATTGTGATGTGCTGTAACAAGCTGTGACCCTGCAATATCTTTTGCTTCTTTTCATTAAAGCAGAATGAAAGATTGTTTCATGATAGAATTCTCAAACAAAGATGATGAAATTATAGAATTTAAAGCTCTCTATCTGCACACTGGAGCTCTATAAAAATGTGATTTTTAAAAAATGGGTTTTTAACAACAGATGTCCTGTTTTTCACATGAAACCCCTCATGCCGCTCTATATTCAATATGCGAATATGTGAAGAAGGTAAATGAGAAAGAGAATACCTTTCCTCTGACATTGCCTGTGTGTAATGATGCTGGGACCTTCTTAATACATCTGAGAAAGCCATTGGGTATGAAAACAACTTTTCCAGGGGAAAAGTCCTGTCACCTTAAACCAAACCTGAGACTAAGGCCTCACACATAAAGTAAACCACGGAATGAGTCCTTGCTGTCTTTGCTCGTCAATACTGGTTTTCAGCTCAATTAACTCTGTCCCTTTCAGTCCATTTACCACACCGCCAAAAGTAATTTTGCCTAAATATCATATTTCTAATGTTACTCTCCTGTCCAATAAAACCTTGAGTGCTTTCTACCGCTTTAGAAAACAACACATTTACTAGCACAACATTCAAGTTTTAGAATTAAACATGGGTTCTAATTTACTGAGACACAAGTCCCTTAAGTATTGATTTATTTTCTCCAATTACAAAATAAGGACATACAATTGGGTTGAAAGACATTTAGAAAAAAATGAGCTTTTTGTCAAAATTATTATTTGGTAAGAAATGAATCAAAATAGTCACTCCCCCGCCCCCACCCCCACCCCCACTACAACAAACTAGTTACTTTAAACCATCACTGAGAAGTATTATAATCTTTTGATTTTGGGGGGAGTGTTTCATTCTTTTATTACTATATATATATATATATATGCAGACACACATACATATATATATATATATATATACAGGCCTGTTTTATGTACAGTGGGTCCTACCAAATAATCAAATGAAGGTATTCTACTGGTAATTTCCCCTCAAATCAATTCAGGTAAAATTAGATATTGATGTACTTAACAGAATATCAAAATCTGAGGATTCATTATCAATTTCAGTTCTGTGGCCATACATACAATTCAAAATATACATTAACTGAGTTAAGGCCATAAAAGTGGGTTGAAAGAAACCACAGGATTCAGATCAATTAAACTGTGTATTTTGTCTGCATTAGAGTCACAAATATGAACAGCAAATATTGTGTGTATCTCACAGGTGTTTTGTGCAATGTGAGCAGCTTCTGAACACCTAAGCTGATTGCACAGCAGGTCGGCAACAGCTGCTGTGGACTGTTTAAGGTTTCTCTGAGGACACATTTCTTCTCCACCTTTCCTTTCTTGGGTCCTTATCTCAGTTTGTAAACAGCCAGGTGGCCTTGGTTGCATCTTCAGCCAGCAGGGAGCAGGCAGTTTCAAGGAGGAAGGCAGAGCTCCTTGGTCATGTCTGGGTTTTTGATGGTAAAGCCTTCCTCTATCATTATTTTTCACCTAGTCGGCGGCTAATGGGCTGGAGGCCACTGCAGAACTGCAGCCAGATGTTTTAAACCTCATGTCCACAATCTTCCCCTTTTTGTCCACTGAAATCTGTATTTCATCACCATGTGCTAGAGCCCACACCAATCCAATTCCAATATTTTTAGATGTCTTATCATAGGACCTCACATTTGTAGGATTTTCATAGTAATCAAGAATCTTTATTTGATCTTTTATTTAATATTTTTTGTTTGTTTTGAAGGATGTTATACTTGTTTGATGTTTTTCTATTTTCTTTCAAATATTATTGTGTTTCCCTACATATGCATTAGTGATATTTATTTTCTAAATCAGTATGCATTTTCCATGCCAGAATCATAAAATATGACCTTGATGGAAATAAAATCAAACGAAAAATTTTTAACTTTTTAAAATGTTAACATATTATTAGAGGAAGTACAATGGGATGAAAAAGATTGTGGGAGACAGAAAGAGAGTTTGAACAGGACAATCCTTCCAAATAATAAATCTTTAAAGTTCTATTATTTTGTTTGTTGACTCCATTCAGTTATTATTATTGGAATTACAAAAATGTAAAATAAAATAAAAATCATGATGCTATCACAAATACAAGAAAAAACAGCAAATATAAGAAGAGTATTTTAAAAAATTATAAAGCTGTTCATAGAGAATCAGCCATAAGCTGCACATAGTTTTATATACTTTCAAATTATGTGCATATATATACTTCTGCACATAACCCTGAATTTACAGAATGGAGGCCTGCTTTGTCCCAGGCATTCAGCTAAATACTATTCTTATATAACCTCATATAATCCTCACGACAACTTTGAGGGACAAATATTATTCCCATTATTTTTTATATAAAGTAACTGAGGTTTAGAGAAGTTACAAATTATTCTACTGCACTGTTATGGCATAATGTATTTAACTAATAATTTATGTTTGAAATTCATATTTTAAAATCTTTTAACTACCACAAGGCACTCAGAATAGGAACAATTGCCTAAAAATAATTTCAAATAATTAATAACCACAAGAACAAAACTTTATTTTACAGTTTAGCAGTTCTTGGATACATATTCACATCTCTACCTTAGCTTTTTTTTTTTCCTGCACAATATTGTACCTTTACCATCAGACTCTGCTAAACACCTTCTGTGTCTGAGTGTGTGAGTGCATTTAGTTTCCACAATAACACTATAAAGCAGATACATCATCCCCATTTTACAGAAGAGGAAACTATAGATCGGTGGGGTTAAGTAGCATGTCTAAGATCACAGATGTACTGTACAACACATTTAGGATACAAGCCAGGTCTGTCCTGCTGCCCAGCTTTTCACCATCAGTTCATCAAATTGCTTCACTCCGCTAGTCTCTTCAAATAACAGAAATGGTGAACATCAGCAAACTGGCACTCTGCACCCTCCCTTTTGAACCCACAATTATTGTACCCTCCAAATACTTAAGAAAACATATCATCAGTGTGGACTTTTTTTCTCCGGAGATGGAGTCTTGTTCTGCCCCCCAGGCTAGAATGCAGCGTTGTGGTCTCAGCTCACTGCAACCTCCACCTCCCAGATTTAACCGATTCTCCTGCCTCAGCCTCTGGAGTAGCTGGGATTACAGGCACACGCCACCACACCCAGCTAATATATATATATATTTAGTAGAGACAGGGTTTCACCATGTTGGCCAGGCTGGTCTGGAACTCATGACCTCGTGATCTGCCCTCCTCAGCCTCCCAAAAATGCTATGATTACAGGCGTGAGCCACTGCTCCCAGCTGGACTTAGTTATCTTTAAGTCTGTTTTAAATTTACCTCTCACCCGTATTCTAGATTTCAACGCTATGGTCTCATGCTTTAGGTGTTCAGTAAATATTCAAATGGCCATGAAGATAGAGGAAATGATCAAATCACCTGTTACTGTTATATTGTTTTGATCACAAATATGCAGACCAAGCCCTTTTTCACCTCTTCAAGAATTTTTTTTCTTTTAAAGAGATTGCAAACAAAAAGTAACTTAAAGTAATTTAACGTAATTTCTCGTTAATAAAATTTATTTTTCTATTGAATTTCTTGTTAATCATTAAGTAGTCACTGCCTTTAAACCTCGGCTCCCCAACCCCCAGGCCACAAACCAGTACTGGCCAGTCGAAGCCTTCCGCAGAGCGGGAGGTGAGCAGCTGGTGAGCAAGCATTCTAGACTAAGCTTCGCCTCCTGTGAACTGCGTCCCAGGGATCTAGGTAGTACGCTGCTTGTGAAAAAGTAATGCCTGCTGATCTGAGGTGGAACAGTTTCATCCTAAAACCATTCCCCCAACTTCATCCACGGAAACACTCTCTTCCACATAAACCAGCCCCTGGCACCAAAAGGTTTGGGACTGATGCTTTCCACCTTTTTAAATTTTATAATCTGTCAAAGACTAATTTTATCAGCTGTTTTCATTTGGTTAGTATTTTTCTTTCTCTTACTTTCAATCTGTAACGTGACTTCTGGAGGTGTCTTCTGTAAAAAGAATATAACATGATTTTTATAAGCCAATCTACTTCCTTTTTTCACACTTTAAAAGTTAATGGTAAAATATTACAATGAGAAAACTAATTTTTAAAATTTTTATTTTGGGAAATTTTAAACACGTACAAAAATAAAGCAAATAATATAACCAATTTTCATATATTTATCACCAAACTTCAACTAGTATCAACAATTTTTAATTTTTTCAGTGTATTTCCCAACACACTATTTTATTGAGAAAGTATCTTTCAACATAAACCCTTGACCTATTAACATGTTTGGCAATTGATAAATATGGAAACTATTTCTATAACTTTTTTTTTCAATTTTTATTTTCTTTTTTGAATCAAATTTTTAAGTTCCTTTTTATCTTTTGTTTATCTTACATTATATTTCTATTCCTTTAGTAACTGCTCCAAAAAATTATGTTTTTAAATTAACAAAGCCTAATATTGATTAATATCTTTTTTCTACTACTGAATACCTTTGATATGGTTTGGCTATATCCACACCCAAATCTCATCTTGAATTATAGCTTCCATAATCCCCACCTGTGGTGGGAGGTATTAAATCATGGGGATGGGTTTTTCCTGTGCTGTTCTTGTGATAGTGAGTAAATCTCACGAGATCTGATGGTGATATAAAGGGCAGTTTTGCTGACTACACTCGTTTGCCTACCGCCGTGAAGACGTGTGTTTGTGTCTCCTTCACCTTTCACCACAATTTTGAAGCCTTCCCTAGCCACGTGAAACTGTGAGTCTACTAATCCTCTTTTTCTTTATAAATTACTCAGTTTCCGATATTTTTTCATAGCAGTATGAAAATGGCCTAACACAACTTTAAAAAGAATTAACGTTATATCCTAACCCAGATGCTGTTGTTTCATATTTTATATTACTTTCTATACATACTCAGGCAATTATTATTTTTAATTTACATAGTCAATGTTTGTTTTATGTTTACAACTTGTTGCTTCTTGCTTTTTTCTATGCCTTCATTTTGTGTGCAATTTCCTTCCTCAAAGTACTGCTTCGGTCATTTTCTGAGTGATGGCCTGGGAATGGTAACCACTTGAATTTTTACTTTCTCTAAATATGCATCTACTTTGCACTCAATGTTGAATGATAGCTTGACTAAGTAGTCATTTTAGTTTCCTAACCTAACAGTATCTCTAAAAAAGGAAAAGCTAAAAGGAAAAGTTTAAAAGATTTTAAAATGTACAGTTTGTCCATACTGTTGGTGTCATATCTAAGAAATATCTGCCTAATCCAAGATCACAAAGACTTTTGTCTTATAAAGGTTTTTCTTTTATTTTAGGTGTTTAATTTATAATGTAATGAGTGCATTATTGCAAATTGGTGTTCAGTTGTTCCCCCACCATTTGTTGAAAAGACTATCATTGTTCACTGAATTTCCTTTGCATTGTCCAAATTAGTTGTCTATACATAGGTGGATATGTTTCTGAATTCTTCATTGTTTGATTGACTTTAAAGTCTTTTTGAAATAAAAATACCTTAATGCCAGTATCATGTCTTGATTACTATAAATGTATACTTTTTCAAATTATCAAATGTGAATTCTTGAACTTTAAAAAAAAAATTTTAAGTCGTTTTGGTTATTTTTCTTATTTGTATGTCCATACAAATTTTAGAATACATGAATTTGGAAATAATGGCATCTTAACAATATTGACTCTTCCAAGCCATGCCATGGAGTATCTCCTCATTTACATTTTTTAAAAGTCTCTCAGTAATGTTTTGTAGTTTTCAATTTAAAGGTCTTGTACATCTTTTGTCAGATTTATCTCTAGCACTAATATTAACAAGTATGGTTTACTTTTAATTTCAGCATTCCTTGATTATTTGTAATATATAGAACTGTGCTTGAATTTTCTATATTGATCTTGTATGCTGTAATATTGATGAAATAGCTTAATAGTTCTAGTAATTTTTGGTGGATTTTATGAATATTCTGTGTAGATGAACATGTTATCTTAAATACATATAATTTTACTTCTTATCTGTTTTTGTCTCAGTGGTGTCTACAATCTAGTATAATGTTTAACAGAAATGGCAAGAGCTGACATACACGTCTTGTTCTTGATCTTAGTGGGAAAGTATTTAACACTATTAAGTATAATGTTAGATTTCCAGATTTTCGTTAATCCCCTTTGTCACTTTTAAGACATTTTCCTTTTTTTCTTATTTCATTGAGAGGTTTTAAATTCATTTTAAAATCAGAAATGGAAGTTTGATTTTGTCAAATACTTTTGAAAAGTCTATTGAGATGACCATATGATTTTTCTTTTTCATTTACTAATATAGTGAAATTTACTAAAGTTTTGTTCAGAATTTGTGATTCTATGATCATGAGAAAGAGTGGTCTGTAATTTTGCTTTCTTTAAGTGTTTTTGTTTGGTTTTGATATTAATGGAACACTAGTCTTATCAAATGAATTATGAATCTCGAAAAACCTGTGTAGAATTAGTATTATTTTATCCTTAAATGTTTAGTAGAATTTACCTCTGAAGCTATCTGAACCTGAAGTTTTCTTGTAGAAATATTGTTTTACTACAGTTTTAATTTATAGACACAGTACTATTCAGGCTATTTTTTTCTTGAATAAACTTTGGTAGTTTGTTATTCAAAAAAAAAACTGTTTTATCTAATTTGACTAATATATTAGCATACAGTTCTTGACAGTGTTCTCTTACTGTTGTTTCAATACCTGTAGAATCTCTAGTGGGCCATCTTTCCATTCCAGATATTGGTAATGCGTATCTTCTCACTTTCTTATTTTCAGATTAGTCTGGCAAAAAGTTTACAAATTTTAAAAATATTTTCAAAGAGACAGTTTTTGGTTTCATTGGTTTACTCACTTGATTTTGTTTTCTCTTTTACTAATGTTGGCTGTGTCATTGTTTCTTATTCTTATTTGTGCACGTTTGTTTCAGAAGGTAGAAACTGAAATTATGTACCAAATCTATCTCATTGTTTATCTTAGTATTTCATGCTCATAGAAAATAATGTGTATTATGTTATTACTAGAGGAAATGTTCTGGAAATGTTAATTAAGTTGGTTGTTAATGTTACTCAGTTTTCTATGTTCGTGCTGATTTTCTGCTTATTGATTCTATCAATTATTGAGTGAGGGATATTAAAATCTCCAGCTGAAATTATAAATTCGTTTCTTATTTCTTGTAGTTCTATTAGTTGTTGTTTTATGTATTCCGAAACTCTGCTATTATGAACATAAACTTTAGGATTATGTCCTTCTGATGAATTGACCACTTTATCTGCAAAATAACTTTCTTTAGTAATATTCAGTGGTTTAAAATCTATAACAATAATATAGTCATTCCAGCTTTATTTTGATTATTAACATAGCACTTTCTTTTATTCTTTTACTGTTTACTCATTTATTTATATTTAAAAGTTGTTTTTCATAAGCTGCGTGTAGTAGGGTTTTGCTTCCCCCCCGCCATCTGGCAACAGTCGAGTTTAAAATGAAGTGTTTAAACCATTTACATTTAATGTGTGTGATGGTGAAGACTGAATGTCAACTTGAAACGATTGAAGGATACAAAGTATTGATCCTGGGTGTGCCTGTGAGGTGTTGCAAAAGAAATTACCATTTGAGTCTGTGAGCTGGGGAAATCAGATCCATCCTTAATCTAGTGGGCACAATCTTATCACTGCTAGCTAATATACAGCAGGCAGAAAAACATGAAAAGGAGAGACTGGCCTAGCCTCCCAACCTGTGTATTTATCCCATGCTGGATGCTTCCTGCCCTCGAACATCGAACTCCAATTTTCAGTTTTGGATCTTGGACTGGCTCTGCTTGCTCTTCGGTTTGCAGACTGCCTATTGTAAGACCTTGTGAGCGTGTGAGTTAATACTTAATAAACTCCCCTTTATATATATAGAGAGAGAGACAGAGACAGAGACAGACACAGACAGACACAGAGAGTTCTGTTCCTCTAGAGAACTCTGACTAATACAATGTGGTTATTCATATTGCTAGGTTTGAGTTTATCATCTATTGTTTTCTATTTGTTCCATCTGTTCTTGTTCTCTATCCTCCTTTTCTGTCTTTGGGTTAATTGAACATTTTTAATGGTTCTGATTTATTTCCTTTATTGACTTATAAGTCATACCTTTCATTCTTGAAGTGGTAGCTTTAGAGTTTATAGTACTTGTTAGTATACATTCAAGTGATATTTTACTCTTTCTGATGTGGTATAAAAATCTTAAAATGGTATATTTCTGTTTCCTTTTTCCCAGACTATAGACTGTTTTTTAATATATTTTGTTTAGCTATGTATTATAAATCTCGTAACATATTGCTATTATTTTTAACACTTATCTTTAATTAAGACACTTAATTTAATTATCTTTGATTAAATTATCTTTAAAGAGGTTTAATTTTAAACATTTGCGTATTTATTGATATAGTTTCCATGTCTGGTAATTCTCATTACTTTGTGTAGATCTGTATACCATCTGGAGTCATTTTCGTTCTACCTGGATATTTTCTTTTATCATTTCTTATAGTGTGGGTTTGCTGGAGATGAATTCTTTCAGGTTATGGGTTTTTTTTTAAGTATTTCGTCTTTGTTTTGAAAGATGCTTTAGAAGTATATAAATTACATGTTTTTCCTCCTCCTGTACTGTAATTGAAGACTCTCTCAAGGTAACATGCTGTGAGAATTATAGGGCTCACCTCACTTGTTTTTATTCTGTAATGTCACATGAGAAACCAAATTCAATCCTGGCAGCATGGTATAATGACACTATAGATTAAAAACAAATTCCCATAAAAAAATAAGTGAAACACAGAGAATTAAGCTAGAGAGAAGAATAAATCATTGCTAGGGCCAAATTCCATTTGCATACTTTTAATAGCCTTATTTTAAAATATCTTTTATAAGCTTATAGTTATTTTTAAAAGGAAAAATAAAAATAAATTACTTCATGTTAAAATATATATATGTGTAACATTATAATAAACAAGTCAGAGCAAAAATTTTTAAATATTTGTTATTCAAAAGAAATGTACACTCTTTTGGAAAAATAAATTTGGTTATCATAAATAACAATATTCTGGCCAGGTGTGTGGCTTATGCCACCACTTTGGGGGGCCGAGGAGGGTAGATCACCTGAGGGTGGAGACCAGCTTGGCCAACATGGCAACACCCTATCTCTACTAAAAAATTCAAAAAAAATTAGCCAGGTGCTGTGGTGCATGCCTGTAGTCCCAGCTACTCAGGAGCCTGAGGCAGAAGAATGGCTTGAACTCAGGAAGTAGAGGTTGTGGTGAGGCAAGATCGCACCACTCCACTCCAGACTGGGTGACAGATTTAGACTCCATCTAAAAAAACAATCAATCTATAATTGATGGGCATTTGGCTTGATTTCAAGTCTTTGCTATTGTGAACAGTGCAGCAATAAACATATGTGTGCATATGTCTTTATAGTAGAATGATTTATAATCCTTTGGGTATATACCCAGTAATGGAATTGCTGGGTTAAATGGTATTTCCAGTTCTAGATCCTTGAGGAATTGCCACACTGTCTTCCACAATGGTTGAACTAATTTACACTCCTACCAATCCCATCAATGATAGACCAGATAAAGAAAATGTGGCACATATACACCATGGAATACTATGTAGCCATAAAAAAGGATGAGTTCATGTCCTTTGCAGGAACATGGATAAAGCTGGAAAACATCATTCTCAGCAAAGTAATACAAGAACAGAAAACCAAACACCACATGTTCTCACTCATAAGTGGAAGTAGAACAATGAGAACACATGGACACAGGAAGGGGAACATCACACACTGGGATCTGTCAGAGGTGGGGGCTAGAGGAGGGACAGCATTAGGAGAAATACCTAATGTAGATGATAGGTTGATGGGTACAGCAAACCACCATGGCACATGTATACCTATGTAACAAACCTGCACCTTCTGCACATGTACCCCAGAACTTAAAAGTATAATTAAAACAACAACAACAAACCAGTAGTCTATGTGATAAATATAAGTACTATAACTTTTTCAATTATATTTAAAAATTTTTAATTACTCTATTACTGGTAAAGTTCATATGGTTTATCTTGAGGTTACATGTGAAATGATTTAGCATCAAAATCCAACTAGGTTTAAGTGCTGTATGAAAATTCCATTTTCTAATACCTATGGATTCTCAGTCAGTGGTAAGTGATTTCTACATGGTTGACTGTTGACATTTTAGAGAACTGCAAAACAATGAATCTTTCCCTCATGAATCATTTGTGTCTTTAAAAATGTAGACTTAATTTTATAATTGTACATCAAACCAGGCAGACATATATAAAATATTTTAGGTGTTTTATTCATCTGTTTCATTTCAACAGATAAGTATAGAATTAAATATAAATTTTCCACTTTAATATAAAGCCTCAGTTATTTTTACAGCAACAAAGATAGATTCTATGTGTAAAGCCAATACCTCTGCTAGTGCTAGGTTCATGCTGTTGTTTCACTCCTGGGCAATGCACCAAATCTATAATTTTTTTTAACTTATCTTAAAAGACCACAAATTTGGTGGAATGTATACTGCTTGGGTGATGGGTGCACCAAAGATCTCACAAATCATAAGTAATGAACTTACTCGTGTAACCAAACACCACCTGTTCCTCAATAACCCATAGAAATAAAAACAATTAAAAAATCATTTTCCGTACATATGTGGATTTATTTCTAAATTCTCTATTCTGTTTCATTGGTCAACTTGTCATTCTTTATGCCAATAGCTCACAGTCTTGATTAGTCGTGAAATCAGGTTGCATTAATCTTCCAACTTTGTTGAGCTTTTTCAAAATTGCTTTAGCCATACTAGGTCTTTGCATTTCCATGTATAATCTAGAATCACCTTGTAAATCTCTAAAAAAAATGCATTTGAATGGCTATGACATTTTTAAAAACACATAATAACAAACATTGGTGAGGTTGTGGAGCAGTCGAAAGTCTTATGCACTGATGGTAGAAGGTAAAATGGTGTAGCTTCTATGGAAAATAGTATGACCATTCCACTGGGAAATAAAAACAGAATTACCATAATATCCAGCAATTGTACTTCTAGGTATAAATGCCAAAAAATGAAAGGCTGAGACTTAAAGTAATATTCATATTACCCGTGTTTGTGAATTATTCACAATAGCCAAACGTGGAAGCAACCCAAGTGTACATTGTACATTGATTGATAAATAGATGAGCAAAATGTGACATGTAGATATCTCTGTATTAACTCTACTAAGGGAGGAAATTTTGACACATGCCACAAGGTCAGCAAACCTTGAAAATATTATACTACTTGAAATAAGCCAGTCACAAAATGGTAAACACCTAGAGAGTTCAACTTGATAGAGACATAAAGTAGAATGGTGGCTGTCAGTGGCATGGGGAATAGGGAATGGGAAGTTTTTTAAAAATATGGTTTAATTGTTATACATGTTTGTGGGATGCACTGTGATATTTTGATACATGTATACTATATGTAGTGATCAATTCAGGATACTTAGCATAACTCTCAGATACAAAATTACAGCTAGTTAGGGGAGTTACTTTTCAGTGGGTCCAGACTTTCCCTGTGGGAAGATGAAGAAAGGGTTGAAGTTGGGTGGTAGTGACAGTTGCAGAACCATGTGAATGTACTTCATGTCATTGAACTATACCTGTAAAAATGGTTAAAATGGTACATTTTAGGTTTTGTATACTTTATCAAAATTAAAATAATTGAACATTAAATAGGGCGAAAAAAGAATTTAAAATCAGCTGTTTGCAAGTCCTCCCATAATGTCTTTCTCTTCTTTTGTTCTTAATATACTCTGGATCGTAATGTTATGATTTATCCCTTTCACTTCTGTTGCAGCCTACTGTTTCTCCTCTATAAAACATTAAATTTCTTAGGTTTATGGACTACTACCATCCCCGCCTTTGCAGTCTAATCTAAACACACTTGGGTGACTTATCTTAAATTTACAAACAAATTAAAGAAACAAAATTGAAACATTCTTTGCATAGTAATGTTAAGTTATATTTTTCATCTAATTTATACTATTTGCCAGTTAAAATGAGCATTATCTTCATGAAAGAACAATTGATCTGTTAATGATTTTAGGCAAGGAGAAGTTTATTTTATCTTAATCCAGCCTGTAGAAAAGCATTTCCTTTTCTTTTATGTGGTCTAAATTAAGTAAAAACATCATACTCTGAGCAAAGAAATCATGGAATGGGCCCCTTGCTATTGTGTCCTGATGTTAATATAGAAGAGAGACTTCATGACTGGAAGGCATCCGTGATATTAAACAGGCCGTGGTGCTGTGAAGTGCTGAGAGTGGTCATGCCGAGCAACAGGCCACAGGAATGCAAATCATCCACAAAGCCAAGAGTGGAGCTAGCAGGTGGCCTTGCCCATTCATCTGATGTCAACGCTTTATTCAGCTCAGGCCCTTTAACATCTGGGAAGGCCCATTATTGCTTTTAATTAAGTTGAATACAGGCCATGCAGTGTTCTCTTCATTAAAAAAAAAAAAAGTCACAAAAAGAGGTATCTTCTGTACACTGAGGGTCACTCTCCTTATATAAATAAATATGGACATTTAACTTAGATCATGCAGAGGTTTTAGTTTCCCAGATTTTTCCATACATTATTTCAGCATTTTATAGAAAATATTTATTTGGCTTTTGGCAACAGATCAGATTTTCTTTTGGGGAAAAATGAGTTCTTTTAGTTCTCTTATGATTAACATTTTAGACTTTTGAAATATTTCTACTTTAAGGAGTTTTGGAATAACCATAACATATCGTTTCAAAATGAGTTTATAGAAGATTAACCTATAACAGTGGAAAGTGTCAGATTATGGAATTAAGTCATTTTCTGAGGTCTGAATCTAAAGCCAAAACCATTTGTAAGTGTAATTCTGCCTGTAAGTGCATACATATATGCACCCACATGCATATTGAATATTTCAACTTATGTAAAACAAGTCACTGTCAAAAACTATTTAAACCACTACTCTTTAAGAGCCTTGTAAGTGTGAAATTTCTTAAGATTTTCATGTATAGTAAATATTTAAATTAGAAAGGCCAGCCAAGGTACAAAGTATTTAGAAGGTTCATTTAGAATTTCATAACAAAGATCTTAACTTAATGAGCTTAGTACTTTCCTTCTTTAAATGTCTTTGAAAGGAAGAATTTTGCTTTCAGTGGTAAAAATGTTCAATGTCTTCGTGGGAAAATATTGTTTTCTGTTGGAAATAGGTTAAACTTTGCTATACAACTAACCAGTTGTTATAAATTTTAAATTGTTAACCAATGGCATAATTTTTACTGAGTCTAGTAAAGTATTAAAAGAATCATAATAAGAAATTCTTGAAATCATAAATCATATCTTTATATCCACATCCTTAGACCTGGTCTAACATACAATAGGTATTTAATATGTGTTAAGAAATGAAGGAGGGAAGGAAGGGCTGAGGGCAGTTCTAAGTGTTAAAGATGAGTGGCAATGTCAAATACAAAAATGATACATATCCATAAAATAAACAGTGAAAGACAAAACTTTCCTCAAAGTCCTATCTTTTGAGCAAATTCTTCAACAGTCTTCCAAATCTAGTTTATCTGGATTTTTGAATGACGTCTTGTTACTCTTTTCTGCTAATGTAACTCTCTATCCTTGCATTTTTGACTTTTTTGGATGCAGACACACCTGTAAAACTTCTTCTAAATCAACATCACAGAGGCCCATTCCAGACATACTTAATCAGACTATCCCATTTAGGAGCCTGAAATACATACTATCTATGGAAACATTCCAGACGGTTCTCATGCCCAACAAATACCAGTAACCACTGCTTTAGCAGCTCTGAACTAAATGTTTTTCTTTCAATATACTTTTTTTTTTCACCTCTCTATTTTAACTTACACTCTTCCCTCATCCTCAAATGCTCTTTTCTCCTTCTATTTCTAATCAAAGCTTAAGGATTTCCATTAGGTTACATATCCCTTCCTCCAATACTAAAGCCCCCAGAAAAATAATTCTTCTCAGACCTCTCTTAAGTCACTTTGCTTGCAGTTAATAAGGTTGATTACTCCAGAATATTTTGCAGCACACTAAATGTGGTTCCAAGATTTCAATGTCAAGAGATCCCAATAAAAGCCATTATTAGAGAACAGCTACAGTCACGAAGGACTTGTAGGTATGTAGACTGGGTAGACAAGGGTCATCTTGCCTTCATTGAGAATGCCCAGGCCCTCAGGCTCATTCAAATGGCTCTCTTCATCCATGCAAAATAAAAAAGTCTCAAGCTCTCTAACCATGGCTGAATGTCCAGCCTCTTTAGGCATAGTACACAGCTATTCCTCCTATAGCCCTGGGAGGAGGAACCAAGGTTTTGTCTTCTTGGCTTAAGTACTTTTTACTTATGCAGTTCCTAGAGTGAGTTGCCCAGTGGACCTCAACCTCTATGGTACAATCTGTATAGGGATTATTATCAAGACATTCCCAGAAACACATAAGAGTTCTTATTTCCCAACCCACTAAAAGGGCATCTAGAATTCTGAACACAGATCTATATGTACTTTTGAGCTCCTTTAAGAAGGCAAATGTACCTGCCATTTTGACATCAGAATTAGGTTCAAGTCTCTTGCTAAGAATTAGAAAGACAGAGCCTTATTTGCCCAGTACTATTAAGAAGGACTTGGGTTCTTAAGACTGGGACTCATTAATCTCTAGATTGATTAACTAAGGTCTGATGGTAAGAGAATATTGAATCCTGGGGCAAATCAATCCTATGCAAGGTGTGGTGGCAGAATGGGATAATAATAGAGTGGGATAATAACCTCTCAATATATTATCCCACTATAGAATTTTTAACTAGTTACATAGATGTTCATTTCTCTATCTAAAATGTCAGTGATCTTGTTTGAAATTGGCAATTCATTTATCCTGAGTTATATACTAAACTGCTTGGTTGTGAGCACTGTGCTAAATGCTTGTGATAAAAGGAAAAATTGAAGCTGTCAATCCCCACCCTCTTGATGCATGTAATCTGGTGAATGACTCAAGCAAGTAAACAGAAAATTACAATATAGCATCCTGTGGTGTATATTTGAAAAGTATAGGAGGCTATGAGTATACATGAGAAGGGCTATCTAAGCAAGGTTTTCACCTTTAGAACATAGTGCCTGTAGATAATGGGTGATAAATAAATGTTTATCAACTAAATAATTTTAGAAAAAGATTGAAAAATATGTTATAAATGTCATCACACATTCTTCAGGGTGGATAGGCCTCTACTGTGAAGGCAATACTTTTAAAATTTATGAAATGGAAAGATAATTCTTTCTCAACTATAGTATTAAATTCTGCTTTGAGAAATAACATTTATCTTCAGAAAAGGGGAATGCTGTAGGGGTCTACTGCTATTATCTGGACTATAGGAGGAATAAACTATATAAAAATCACACTGATGAAAAAATGACAGTGGTATCAGAATTATGTTCAAGTCTCTTGCTCAGAATTAGGACAGGCTTATGTGCTCAGTACCATTCAGAAAGACTTGGGTTCTTAAGACTTGGAGTCATTAATCTCTAGATTGATTAACTAAGGTCTGATGGTGAGAAGATGTTGAATCCTGGGGCAAATCACTCTTGTGCAAGGTGAGGTGTCCTAAAAGGTGGTGAATATGTACACAATATGGATTAGAAGAAAAGCAAAATTAGGTGGAGTCTGGCAGGGAGTGCTTGGTTGGCAATGGAGAAAGATGACTTTAAAAATAGGGTGTTCCCCAACATAGACCCATGGGTGTATAGGGAAGCACAATTTAACAATGAAGTGATTATCTTCCTCTCTTACTTTAATTCCCTATAATTAGTACCAAACTTTTAGAAAAGTTTTATGTAAATCATACTATGTTGAATGGTGATGGTTTGAGGAATGAGACAAGGTGGCACACTGAAGGTGCTATACCACGCAAAAAATTGATTGCTACTGCTTCTGTGGGAGAGAACTATCTCTATAGAAAATTGGGTCTGGAGACTTGAGGCAGTGACCAGTAATAAAGTGAAAGGTTTTCCATAGTGAAGCTGTAAGGAGCATGGAAGGCTCAGATACTAAGCAACGTTTTCATACTACCCAACTCAGAAATGAAATAGCTGCCTCTCTTCCCCTAGTGTTTCCTAAAAGAAAAAAGAGGGAGGCAGATGATTAATTATTCTAATTAACCTTAAGCAAAATTCACACTTTTGTCTCTGTGGTTTCTAATTAGAAACTTGATAATACCTTGCCAGCTTTAGTGAACTGATGCAGACAAAAAATAAATCAGTTAAGGAAGTACAAAAGTTCTATAAAGACAGAAAAAAAGACTATCACTGTAAATATGCTAGATTATTCTCATCATGTGTAGCAATGATGGGGTGAAGTTTTAAATTTTAAAGTTCAAGTGGATCCTAAATCAACTTAATGTGTTGGCCTATTAAGAGTTTCAAACATGTTGCTGTGATTATTAATAAATAACTAAAAAGAAAACTGATGGAATCCTGCCAAAAATGATGTAAAAAGATGAGCATTTTTAAAGTAATGTTCTCACCAAAAAATGTGTTCTGAAGCTCAAATGTGTATGTTTTAAAAAATATTATGTTAAACATATAATATGGTAAACTTACCTTCTAATATTATATCTCTCCTTGTCTTTCATATTTACAGAAGATTCCAAGTCTGTTTAACTCCTAATTAGCCATGATTGGTAGGCCATATGGACTTCTGGAAGAGGCTATTCATTAAGGATATTAAAGCACATGTATAATAGATTTTCTTCTATATGTTGCAATGTATGTCCTCAAATTTACTATTATGGAAACAAGGTTTTTACTCAAGAATTCAAGTATTTCTTCAGAAATATTTCCTAGCTGACGAATTGAAAATATTAGTGGAATTTCTTTCCCTTATTCACTGCAAATTGGAACCCATATCATTTTATTTACCCATTTGTATTAACACTTTACAGATAAAATAAGAAGATTGGTACTCAACTTAGGAATTTATTTTGTATGTTTAAAAATTTATTATATGACACAAAGTTCTAATAAAAAATGCCACTACCAACTTAACTAGAAAAGAATAGAAAAGAAATCTGAGTTAAGCTGTGTAATAAAGGTGAAATAGTGTCTTCTAATTTCTGTACTTTTTCTCACTCTTTGTAGGGAAAGATAATCTTCCAAAACTCTCTTCCATCCTTGCTTTTCTCCCGTTTATCTGAATCTATAGAAGAACTGAGGGGCTTGGGATCTCAACATGGTGAAATGGGCTTTATGGTCACAAATTAGCTTCTGAATCCATGTTGGTTTCTGTTGCAGTCACAGGTCTGATTAGGTCAGTGCTGGTTGTTCATTTAGATACAATATGATACAGTAAAGAGAGGCAAATTTTATTATAATAAAGTAATGGTCAGGGAAGAGCAAAGGAGAAGAGTTTGAAGGCGAGGTGTTCACAGTTTAAGGAAATGTAATGTGACTTTAGTAAGAAGACCCATTAGAGAAGCTAGCTAACCTAGCCACATTTTTCCTCCCATTGATTCTGGGGCAAACAGTCTAGAGTTGAATCCAAGCAGGGTTGGGGTTTTGCTAAACTAGCTAAAGGTAGAATAGCAGGGTCAAGAGAGTCTGAGTCTAAGGAGGTATTGTCTTGATGAGACCTTTGCTGGATAAGGAGAGAGATCAAGACTTGAAGATATAGAAGAGCAAAAAGTAGTGGGGTTGACGGATAGGGAAGAAGCATTACTAGAATTGCAGTGTTAGAGAAAGTAAGCTAGAAAGTAGAAAGGAGGCATAGAACGTAGAAAGGAGACATGAAATTAGGCTTATATGGTTACTGCAGTTACAGTAATATTTAATATGACAATGGATGTTGGTGATTTTGGTAACTGATAATTTGACTACATATGAATCCAGAGTTGTTGTTAATGTATCAAATGAATATCTCTTACAAATCAATAGGTAAATGAAAAACATCCCAATAAAATTGGTAAATACAGGCTTAGACAATTCTCAAAATAGAAATACAAATTAATAATAAACATATGAAGAACTATTCAAGCCAATTAAAGCCTCTTTCAAACTGACAACAATATTTACAAATTGTAGTATCCAATATTAGCAGATTTATAGTTACAAAATCATTCTCATACAATGGTAATTTAAAGGTTAAATCAGAACTTTCTCAAAGTAACTTCGGCAATTAACTTCGGCAATTATTTTTAAGAACCTAAAAATGTACATAGCCTTTGACTCACTAATTCTGTATCCAAGAATTTGTTCTAGGGCTCAATAAGAAATGTGATTCTGATTATTGTTATTTCAGCAATTATTTAGTATTATATTAGTGAAACATTGAAAATAGCTTAAAGTTGAAACTTCTTATAGGAAATGATTAATGATAGAATGAAACATTCAACAATCTTTGAATATCATTTTCAAATAAAATTTAATAACCAAAAAATTATTTAGAGTGTACTAGCAAAAGCAGGCTACAAAATGCACACAGAGATTGTTCTCCAAATAATTATATATTTCTCTGTACATGTGTGTGTTCAGGGTAATACGTGTGTGTACAGTAGCATGCATAAAGCCGGGAAGACAAACTCGGTTGTATTTATCTCTGGATGCTGGATGGCTTAAAAAATACTTTCAAGCTGGTCTCAAACATAGGAAAACATCATATCTACAAAAAGAGAAAATGAAAATAAAATTTAGAAAAATAATTTTAATAGTATTCATACCCAAGACCATATGAGAATACTCAGCTACAGCTTGAGAGAAGTCAAGTAGAAGGAGAGGTAAGATAAAGATAGAAAAAGGAAGTCTTGACATCATTTGGGTTTCTGGATTCAGTCATGCATAAACAGTTCCCTATTATCCTTCCTACGATTTTATTGACTATACAAATATGTTGCTCCCACTTTGTTTTTTATTGTTTTTCCTTATATAGATTTCAACTTGGTTTCTATCACTTGAATCAAAGAGTGGTAGACAAGATTAATCACTGTTATGAATTACATAGCAATGAATTCTGGCATACACATCTTTTTCCAATTTGTTTCCATTTTCTTAGACTCCTAGAAGGGACTGAACGTATCAAAATTTCACTGGCTACTGTGGCAGTTAAAAGAACTATAGCATAGAGATGTCATCCCAGGGTAAGCCAGCCGTATAGACAGGGGTTCAAAAGATGACCATAGGTAAAAGTGTTCATCATCTCTAATTTTTAAAGTCAAGAAATTGAATTTTCATTAGCGAAATCAAGTCTCAGAGATAACTGTATTAACCCTAATAGAAGTGCTAATTTATGGAATCAGAACTATTAACATTATGCCAAGTAAAATATCCGTGGCATTTGATCAATGCAACTCTTTGTACAGGGAAGCAAAATCCCCCCACCCACTCTGAGGACAATGTCTGAAGACGTGTTTTGTTGTCACAACGAAGGACTGACACTAACATCTAACCAGCAGAGACCAGGATGCTGCTAAGCATCCTACAGGCACAAAACGCAGTCTCTACGATGAAGAATTATCCAGCCCTAAATGTCCAGAGAGCCAAGATTGAGAAGCCTACAATAGAGGCATGCACTTGACAAGTGATGGATTATCCCAAACGATCATCTTTATAAATGGGAAATACTAGACACAAAACTTTTTTGACCATTATAATCTTTATTTCGAGGCTCTATTTATCATTTCCTAATACAAATGCCTCCAGTAAAGGTAAACACAGTTAATTACAAATTTCCTGGTTCCAAACACATTCTACTTCTGCCTGCCTAGAATTACAAGCAAGTCGACTTGATTGCAGTGCTTCATTCACAAGGAAAAGCTTTATCATTGGATATGCATATTTCAGTTTTTCCAGAAATAGTCAAATTGGTTGTGTCAGTTTACCCTTTTCCAACAGAGTTTTACTCTATAAACTAACCAATAGATGGAACTTCCGGACTTCAAATATTTGTCAATCTGAATGTAAAGTTGTATTTTATCATTTGAATCAGCATTTTTCTGAATTCTAGTGAATTGAGAATCTTCTCAATAGTTTAGTAACCATTCTCATTTCTTTTATTACAATTTGTCCATAACATTCTTCTTTAGTTTTTTAATGTTCCTTATAAATTCATAGGAATCTTTATAATTTCCTGGTACCTAATATTTTTTTCTGTTTAACATGTTGCGATACAATTTAGTAATGTTTCTTCTTTTTTTTTCTTTTTTCTTTTTTTTTGGTGTTTTTTTGTTTGTTGTTTGGTTTTTGGAGTTTTTCATTGTTGTTAATGTTTTGAGACAGGGTCTCACTTAGGATGTCCAGGCTGGAGTGCAGTGGTGCGATCGAAGCTCACTGTAACCTCCGCCTCCCAGATTCAAGCTATTCTCCTGCCTCAGCCTCCCGAGTAGCTGGGACTACAGGCACGTGCTGCCATGCCTGACTAATTTTTTTGTATTTTTAGTAAAGACATGATTTCACTGTGTTTGCCAGGGTGGTCTCCATCTCCTTACCTCATGATTTGCCCACCTTAGCCTCCCAAAGTTCTGGGATTACAGGTGTGAGCCACCACGCCCAGCCACTTCCCTCAATTTTAATTTAGGTTTTTGCATGTCTGAATACATAAAATTGTACAACTAAAAACACTCTTAGAACATGTGGGTACCATTGTGAATTATCAGTAACCAGTAAATGTATAGCATATCGAATTGTGATATTTTCACATTAGATCATTTTAACATTTATGTTAAATTTTTGTGTTTCTTGCCTGAGTTTTTTTATTAGGAGTGAAATCAGTTGTTAGATATTCTTAGTGATTCAATTTAGAGGCAAATATTTGTCTGAATCAGTTTAATTGAGTATACTCAGTTTTCAACCGGCACTGATTTAAAAAAAACAACCACCACCATTTGGAACTTCTTGTCTCTGTGAATCTGGAATTTCTGAAGACCCTCCAATCCAAACAAGATATAAAAATGAATGCTGTTGCTGATACATCACCAGCCATCATCCACAGACTTTCTTTGGGAAATCGTGTGGTCATTATTCTTTAGTTACATTATTTTTATTGATTATATAAGGATTAAAAAGTAAACAAAATAAATACACAGTCATAAAATTCTGCTGTTTTACACAGCAGGGGTGGTGATTGAGGTGGATGTTTTGAGTGAGATTTTTGGAGATTTTGCTTGACTAAAGGATCTGTTGCTTGAAAAACATTTGAAAGCCACAAAATAATTTGAGCAATGATAGTAGCATGATGGGAAGCCTGGATCTGTAGCTGGTAAATGAATCTAAGAAATTCAGGAGCCTCATCAAGTAATAATTACATTCAATTTCTCCTTTGATGGAACTTACAGAGCTGTTTTATAATTTGACCATATCCACCTAGTCTGGTAACAGGACTACTGACGTCTCCTCTTTAATCTAAGGATTTATTGAACCCACTTAGGACCACATTCATATTCTCCTACAGTGACACATGATAAACCATCTGTGTGGCTGATTAAGCCATACATCTGAATAAATAACTCTCCTACCAGCAAGAGCTGACTATATTTTATCAGCAAGGTCTAGTCTTGACTGTCAGCTATATTTTAGTCAACTATAGGCTGCATGAGGTTCATGATACAATTTTCCAGAGTAGATTCCTTGGTATATGCCTTCTAAGTGACAAAGATTCCTCTTCTGCAATGGGCCAGGAAAGGACCTAAAGTAAAAGATCCTCAAGTGCTAGCTTTTTAAATGTGTTTTGTTGTTGTTGTTTTCAATTTTATTGAGGTGTAATCGCGACACATCAAACCACACATATTTAAAGCATACAATTTGATCAGTCTTAACATATATACACACCATAGTCAAGGTAATGAACATTTTCATCAGCTGCAAAAGTTTGCTTTGCCCCTTGGCAATCCTTCCCTGCCTACAACCCCTTCTCCAGAGAGACATTGAGCATTCTGTAACCATGGATTAATTAGCATTTTTCAGACTTGTACATAAACAGCATTATACAGTACGTACTTTTTTTTTTGGCCTGACTTTCTTCTTTCTTCTTGCTTTCTTTGTTGCATTTCCTTCCCTTCCTTCCTTCCTTCCCTCCTTCCTTCCTTCGTTCCTTCCTTTTGACAGAGTCTTGCTCTTTCACCTAGGCTGGAGTGCAGTGGTGTGATCACAGCTCACTGCAGCCTTGACTTTCCAGGATCAAGCAATCCTCCCACCTCAGCCGCTTGAGTAGCTGGGACTACAGGTGAGTACCACCATGCCTGGCTTTTCTTTTTTCTTTTTCTTTTTTTTGTACATATAGTGTCTCACTGTGTTGCCAGGGCTGGTCTCCAACTCAAAATCCTGGACTCAAGCAATCCTCCCACTTCAGCTTCCCAAAGTGCTGGGATTATAGTCATAAGCCACAATGCCAGCCTTCATTCAGCTACTTATTTTAAGATTTGTCTATGTTGTGGTAAATAGTGAACATTGATACTCTATTTCTTTTTATTGTTGAATAGTATTCCACTATATAGTTGTACCACAATTTATCTATTCACATATTGATGGACATTTGGATTGTTTTTGACTATTGCTAAGAAGCCTGCAATGAATATTTGCAGTCATTATACAAGCATATGTTTTCATTTCTTTGGGGTAAATACCTAGAAGAGAAATGACACATGATAGGTGTATATTGAACTGTTTAAGAAACTACCACCTGTTTTCCACGGTCACTGCACCATTTTGCATTCCCAACCACACTGTCTAAGAGTTCTAGTTGCTCCATGTCCTCATCTTCATGTAGTAGAGTCAGTTTTTTTTTAAATGTTGAGACTTTCAATGGGTGTGTAGTGGCATCTCATTGTGATTTGAAGTTACATTTCCCTGATGACTAGTGGCGTTAAGTGTCTTTTCGGGGCCAGGTGTGGTGGCTTACGCCTGTAATCCCAGCACCTTGGGAGGCCAACGTGGGCAGATCACTTGAGCCCAGGAGTTTGAGACCAGACTGGCTAACAGGGCAAAACCCCGTCTCCACAAAAACTCAATCTAGAGAGGGGAGATTTTGTAAACCCTTTTGCTCTTTAACATTTGAATAATGAAGAAGAGTTCTGCTCTACTCTTTCAGAGGCACTGTATTTATACACTCTCTCTCTCTCTCTCCATCTCTTTCTTTGTGTCTCCACAGCCCCACCCCATCTTCGTTCTTCCCCAAGGCAAGAACAGATGTTTATTTAATTAGTGAGAGGAGAGTCTGACAATCATAAGGCGATATGTGGGGTTAATGGTGCTGTGGCCCAGCCTTGAGAACCCTTTCTGGGTTTCCTCCCCTGAGGCATCGTGGGCTCACTGTGCTTCAGGTTCTCATCAGTAAGTTGGCAGGTGAGTTCCACCTCCTGCAGGCCCCAACAGGCCTTTGTTGTCTCCGAACCAGCTTCTTACCCTGCCACTAACTGGAAGAATCAGGTTTGCTGTTCACATGAGGCTCTTTCTTTCCGATTCACTGTGGGTAGAGCTATGAGAGATGGAGGAAGCAGACCTCAGGAGAAAGCTGCTTTTTTTCCTCCAGAACTACTTTTACTGCTAATAAAGTTGAGACTCAAAACATTTTCTACCTTCTTGGATCTATTTCTGAGTTAGTAGAATCCGAAGGGGATTTTAACTATGGGCTTTGAGATTAAAAAACAATAGCAAAAATAAAATGCTGTCATTGACTTATGTCAACACGTGGCTCCCTTCTGTTCCATCCCCTTTGTGACAGACTTGCTCAGTTCAGCAGAAATGCAGTTTATGGAGAGCTCTGTTTGTTGCCCCACCCTCTTTGTAGATGCCTTCAAGATCAGACTCCCCAGTCTCTCCTCTAATATTTTATTTTATTTTTTTGAGACAGAGTCTCGCTCTGTCTTCAGGCTGGAGTGCGGTGGTGTGATCTCAGCTCACTGCAACTTCTGCCTCTCAGGTTCAAGCAATTCTCCTGCCTCAGCCTTCTGAGTAGCTGGGACTACAGGCACCTGCCACCCACCTGGCCAATTTTTGTATTTTTAGTAGAGATGGGATTTCATCCTGTTGGTCAGGATGGTCTCGATGTCCTGACCTCGTGATCTGCCTGCTTCGGTCTTCCAAAGTGCTGGGATTACAGGTGTGAGCCATGCACCCAGCCTCCTCTAATACTTAGGTATTTAGATGCCTTATAAAAAGGCTGTGGGTTACGCAGGCATTTGCTGAGACTTGTAAGACACAGAGGAAAGCAAAAGTCAAAGAAACAGTACATTTCAAGGCAGATTCAAAAGCATTAAATAGAGCTACAGTCTGATAACACAATGCTAACCCGAGAAGCTCAGGAATTTTTCTTTGAAGAATTGATAAAAGTGACTCAGGTAAAGATGACTCAGGAGAAATACCAGAGCAGGTATGAATGCCAACAAATCTGGTTTGTTTCAAAAGCAGATGACTTCTCCTTTTATTTACTGAGTCAAAAATGCATATAATATTTTTATGGCATACATTTTCCCCCTAAATCTGTATATTCTTTGTGATCATGGTCTTAGCAACAATAGCTTTGCCAATCACAGTCCCATTCAGGGACATAACCTCTATAATTGATGAAGGATTACCATGTTGCTTTTAGATTTAGATTTGGCAGGGGGCTGGGGGTAAGAATCATTAAATATAAAAAGAAAATAATTTATATGTTCTGACTGAAAATCATAAGCTGGAGGCACATCCAAAATACCCATGGGTATTGGAAGAATATCCTCTTTGACATTATAAAATTATAAATTATATCAAAATTATAAATTATATTGATTCATTCCTGAATTTTTCTCCAGATATTTAAAAACAGATCAATAAAAATCTTAAAACTGACTTCATCTTTCTAAAGTCTCAAATTTCATGACTGGCCAGGTGCACTGACTCTAGCCTGTAGTCTCAGCACTTTGGGAGGTTGAAGTGGGTGAATCAACTGAGGTCAGTAGTTGGAGGTCAACCTGGCCAACATGGCAAAACCCTGTCTCTACTAAAAAATCCAAAAATTAGCTGGGCATGGTGGCACCCACCTGTAGTCACAGCTATTTGGGAGGCTGAGGCAGGAGAATGGCTTGAACCCAGGAGGCGGAGATTGCAGTGAACTGAGATTGCATCTCTGCACTCTAGCCTGGTGGCAAAGTTAGACTGGATCTCAAAAAAGAAAAAAAAAAAAATTCCAAGATTAGTTAGCCAGCTAGAGGTACAAACTCACATGAGGCCATCTGAGAATTCGGTAATTTTTAGTGTTACCATAAATTTATTACCTCTAAAAATATCTATAAAATCCTGGGTCTGGCCATTCAAACCTTCACTAACAGTAGGGTTACTCTGGTATATGAGATTATGAAGGTTCTATACCTGACAGAAATTTTGGAGACCTTTTCAATTCTATCATCTTAAGACAATTTCCCTGAACTTGGGAGACTGCAGTCTTTTCTCTGATTCAAATCTAGTAATATCTCATCATATAATTCACATGAATAAAAGGTTTGAATTAAATAGGTCATGCAGCAAAGGCTTTTGCTATCAGAACAGTTCAAAAACCTTCTCAGATTTGTGGGCTTCAAGGCTTGCCAATCTTTTAGCCTTCTTACATTCAGTCAGTGAGATCTATTTGAATGGACTAACGAGCAGATTCAATCCAATGTCAAAGGGGGGTTCTTCCAACACCCAATGCTGTAGACAAATTAATTTGTGGCCTATTTCATCCACAAGTTATGACAGCATCTTCTTAAATAATTGCAAGTCTAAATTTTCACATCAATACTGAACTGGGTTTCAGGCATGACTATTCCACTATTAACCTGATACACTATTTTTACATCTTATAATTACGTCAATTGAAAAAGATAATATTGGACCGGGCGCTGTGGCTCATACCTGTAATCCCAGCACTTTGGGAGGCTGAGGTGGGTGGATCACAAGGTCAAGAGATCACGACCATCCTGGCCAACATGGTGAAACCCCATCTCTACTAAAAATATAAAAAATAGCTAGGTGTGGGCATGGTGGTGCATGCCTGTAATCTCAGCTACTCGGGAGGCTGAGGCAGGAGAATCGCTTGAACCAGGAAACGAAGGAGGTTGCAGTTAGCCAAGATCAAGCCATTGCACTCCAGCCTGGCGACAGAGTGAGATGCCATCTAAAAAAAAAAAAGATGATAATATTGGCAGTTTTTACTGGCCATTTATCAACCTTGAACTAAAGGCTAATCTGTACAAGCTCAATATAGATCCTGGTTGTTGACACTTTTATAAAACCTGCACTTCAGTGGGCAAGAATAATGTCCTGGCATACTTCAGATAATATCCTGGCATATTTCAAATAATGTCAAATACAATTCTAAGTCTCCTATAATTATTCTATATTTTATTTAAATAATCTAGCTTTTTCTAAATTTTATATTTATTTAAACTCTCTACTGTGGGTGCTTGGCTCCGCCAGGTGTGGTAGTTTACGCCTGTAATCCCAGCACTTTGGAGGCTGAGGCAGGCAGATCACGAGGTCAGGGGATGGAGACCAGGAGATTGAAACCATCCTGGCTAACATGGTGAAACCTGTCTCTACTAAAAATAGGAAAAATGGGCCGGGTGTAGTGGTGGGTGCCTGTAATCCCAGCTACTTGGAAGGCCGAGGCAGGAGAATCGCTTGAACCCAGGAGATGGAGGTGGCAGTGAGCAGAGATTGTGCCACTGCACTTCAGCCTGGGCAACAGAGTGAGACTCTGTCTCAAAACAAACAAACAAAAAACAACTTGGCTCTTGTGTTCATGTTCTTTACAACAGGCAACCATGATATGGCAAGGATAAACTTGAGCCACCAAGAAGTGGACTCTGCCTAGGAAGACAGTTTGCTGAAGTTAAAAAGCACTGGTCTAGGAACCAGAAAACCTGATTCTATCCAAGAGTTAGAATTGTGAGCAAGTTCTTTCTGGTTTTTAGTGTCCTCATCTATAAAATAACAACCCAATTGGATTGGATAGTTTCTATGATCCCTTCCACACTCTGAATACTTGGATATCTCCTGCTTCTAAATATTTTGGCATTTATTATAAAGCCCTTTTGTATTTACTTTATGATTTTTTCCTCACGAGAATTTCTGAACTAGACAAGGCAGAAGTTTAGAAGATAGATAGATAGGTTGGGTATCATTTTAGTTGTAGTAACTAAGGTTAAGAGAGATTAGGTGTGACATGGTTTGGCTGTGTCCCCACCCAAATCTCATCTTGAATTCCCATGTGTTGCATGAGGGACCTGGTGGGAGGTAATTGAATCATGGGGGCAGGTCTTTCTTGTGCTGTTCTTGTGATAGTGAATAAGTCCCATGAGATCTGATGGATTTAAAACAGGGAGTTTCCCAGTACAAGCTCTCTTTTCTTGTCTGCTGCTGTGTGAGACATTCCTTTCACCTTCCGCCATGATTGTGAGGCCTCCCCAACCAGGTGGAACTATAAGTTCATTAAACCTCCGTTTCTTTTTTAAATTGCCCAGTCTTAGGTATGTCTTTATCAGCAGTGCGAAAATGGACTAACACAAGGTAATTGGTAAAAATTACCTATCTGAGGTTGGGCACAGTGGCTCACTCCTGTAATCACAGCACTTTGGGAAGCCAAGGCAGGCAGATCACCAGGTCAGGAGATTGAGACCATACTAGCTAATATGGTGAAACCCTGTCTCTACTAAAAATACAAAAAATTAGCTGGGCGTGGTGGCACGCACCTGTAGTCCCAGCTACTCGGGAGGCTGAGGCAGGAGAATCACCTGGACCTGGGAGGCGGAGGTTGCAGTGAGCCAAGATTGGGTCACTGCACTTCGGCTCTGGTGACAGAGTGAGACTCCATCTCAAAAAACAAAAACAAAATTACCTATCTGGTAAATAGCAGGACTGGAACATAAACTCAGGTCCTCTGATTTCAGCAAATTCCTACATAGGGCACCAAAATATACACAACAGGAGGTATAACTGCTTGGAATCATTAGTTACATGCATGAATTACTTCTTCTCTTCTTTTTTCTTTTTTTTGAGACTGCGTTTTGCTCTGCTGCCCAGGCTGGAGTGCAGTGGTGGGATCTCAGCTCACTGCAACCTCCCCCATCTGGGTTCAAGCGATTCCCCTACCTCAGCCTCCAGAGTAGCTGGGACTATAGGCACCCACCACCACGCCCGGCTAATTTTTTTGTATTTTAGTAGAGACAAGGTTTCACCACGTTGGCCAGAATGGTCTCGATCTCCTGACCTCGTGATCCACCCACCTCAGCCTCCCGAAGTGCTGGGATTACAGACATGAGCCACCGCGCCCAGCTTGCATGAATTACTTCTAAAGGAAGTGATATTTCCTTTAACTACTGAAACTACACTACACTTAAACTCAAAGTTAATAATAGAAATAAAAGTAATAAAATAACCAGTGCTTTATTGTAATATGATGTTAGGGTAATTACAATGGATTAGAAAATAACAGCTGAGTTCTGAGGGGTAGGTTTGAGGCTGCAGTGTGGGGCACAGTTATGATTCAGTTATGGCTCCCCTTTACAAGAAATCTACAGACAACATACAGAGGTGTTTGGAGAAGCAAAGCTATGAGGAAAGAGGAAAAGTTGGGAAATCCTCATTATATAGCTAGGTGAAAATTAATGGGAAAACTAATGGAATAAAAACTCTTGAAAAGCAATAGCATATGAGAAACATATTATGTACCATGTTGGATAAAAGTAAGAATAGGAAATGATATAAACTTGATGGTTAGATTGTGGTAAAAACAAATTTTGTGCCTACAGAATTACAGCTAAAAAAAAAGTGATAGGACACAAGAAGCACATGCTAAAATACTAAGGGATAAAGGACATGATGTGCAAAATGTATTCTGAAATAGGAAAAAATAAATGTGTTTGTGTGTGTATGTGTGTGTGTGGATCAAAATGTTAAAGAGTGATAAATCTGGATAAAAGATATATGATAGGTCTTTCCATTATTCTTAAAGTGTTTCTGTAGGTATGAATCATTTCATAATTAAATGTAAAAGAAAAAAGCAGTGATAGCACAGTCATTAAGCCACTCAGCAATGTCACAAGACTTTTAACAGAGCTGAGAAGAACTTCATGTAATATTTCATACACAGATCAGTGGACTTGAATTCTGGTTCACATTTGTCCTCTAAGTAGCTATGCAGTCTTGGACTATTCTTGGAAAAATTGGTTTTGGACTAGATCAGTGATTTAAAAACTACTGTGGATTCTGGAAAAGTATTTCGGGCCCAAAAGAGCAAAGCAGGAAGTATGCCAGGCTCGCCTTCTATCCCTGTCCCCATTTAACTAGAGAAGCTTTTTTTAAAAAAAAAAACTTATTTTTTTTTTAAGTTCTCATTGTTTCAAAACATTTTTTTCTTCCAAAGCCGTTGAACTAGAGGACTTTTAAGGCTGATTTCAAGCATGAATTCATAGGCTTCAGTCGTTTGGGGGGTAACTGTGTTATATCAGACCCAAGGGCTAAATTCCCCAGCCATTGGCTCTTCTAGAACCTCTGAGCTAAGAGTGGTTTTTAGATTTTTTAAATGGTTCGAAAGAAAGAATACCTTGTGACTTGTGAAAATTCTATGAAATTCAAATTTTAGTGTCTATAATGTTTGATTAAAACATCCATTTGTTTATGTTTTGTCTGTATGGCTGCTTTCACTTACAACAGCAGAGTAGAATAGTTGTGATAAACATCAGAGAGCTTATGCCCAGAAGGCCTAGATATTTATTATCTGACCCTTATAAAAAACGGTTGCCAATCTCTATGGTAGAAGTAATAGCCATTAAAACCCATAACCATTATAAATTATCAATTTTAGGGCACTCAGTGATTTCTGTGCAGATATTCAGACTAAAAAGAAAGTGGTCTTTTTTTCTTTTTGAGATACCGTCTCACTCTGTCTCCCAGGCTGGCCTGCAGTGGCATGTTAATGGCTCACTGCAGCCTTGACATCTAGGCTCAAGTGATCCTACCACTTCAGCCTCCCCAGTAGCTGGGACCACTTGAGTGTGCCATCACACTCAGCTCATTTTTGCATTTTTTGTAGAGACAGATTTTTGCCATGTTGCCCAGTCTGGTCTCAAACTCCTGGGCTTAAGGGATCCTCCTGCCTTGGCCTCCCAAAGTGCTGGAATTACAGGCATGAGCCATTACACCTGGCCATAATAATCCATTGCTTTTAGTGAAATAAACTTCTTCATTCTTCATTTCCTCAATTTCAAGGCATGTCTCATTAATCCTGCTGAATCTATCTTATTGAAACAGAGAAGAGAAATAGATAAGCTTACCCTTCATAGTATTGCAAATGGTGGACAGTGAATTCAAAGACCTGCCAAGTGGAATTCTACCATACCCAGCTTAGAGTGTCAGTCATTCAGTATACAGATCTTTCTCCAAGAACTTAGGGAAAATAAGTGAAAACACACCTTCCCCCTTTCTGTAAGACCTGCAGAAAATGGGAGAGGTATGTTATGGTTGAAGTCAAGCTGCAGCCTTAGCTACAAACTATAGTGTAACCAGAAGCCTTTGAGGATGGCTGTTCACTGGTGTTAAAGGGAAAATAAAAAAGAATATTCTCATGAGAAATATTTGGGTGATAGAACACTTACAAATACCAGATCTCAATAAATTCTGTTGAAGAACAAACTCTTTAAGAAACACAAGGGCTGAGCATAGTGGCTCACGCCTATCATCCCAACACTTTGGGAGGCTGAAGCGGGCAGATCACTGAGGCCAGGGGTCAAAGACCAGACTGGCCAACACAGCGAAACTCCATCTCTACTAACAATACAAAAATTAGCCAGGCTTGGTGGCACACATCTGTAATTCCAGCTGCTCAGGAGGCTGAGGCAGGAGGACTCCTCTTGAGTCCGAGAGGCAGAGGTTGCAGGGAGCCGAGATGACACCACTGCACTCCAGCCTGTGCAACAGAGCAAGGCCCTGTCAAAAAGAAAGAAAGAAAAAAAAAAGAAAGGACGGAAAGCAGGAAACAAAGAAAAAGACAGAAGCAAGCACGAAAGGACGGAAGGGAGGGAGGGAGGAGGAAAGAAAAAAGAAAGAAAGAGAAAAACGAAACCTCAAGGCATTGAAGAAGTCTTTCTATGGCTAAAACATTTATAAAGCTGAGAGTGACTCTATTTATTTTAAAAGCCATATAAATTCATGTGCCATTTTCATAAAATTATTCCAGCAAAAACATTAATTGCAACAGCAAGCCTTTCCCATTGTTCCCTCAGTGAAGAACCCCCAAAATTCAAAATACAATCTTCATTTTCATTTGTCATGCACTGACATGTGCCATACATCTTACAGGCAATTACTGAAAATGTCTTTGATGCAGTAAGACAGGTTCTACCTAATTCTCTGACTGCACAGAATTCAATGAAAAACTCTGGAAATTAAAAAAAAAAAAAAAAAATCTCAAAACCTTTTCATGAAGCCTTCTCCCAATTTTTATTCAAGCAGTAACAGATTTAGTTATTAGCCATAGGTCTCCCCTGCTCACAATTCCTATGGTAGTAAAAGCTGTGTAGGAAACTATCAGTGAAGTACATATAAGAAGCCATGAAACCAGGCTTAGAAAAGACTGAAAAATGAGTCTTGTCAGCCTCACGCCTGCAGCAGCGTGTGAGGGCAAAGGTCCAAGAGAGAAGTCCTCAGTTACCTTTTGCAGTAGCCTGATTTCCAGCCCATGCATTTGTTTGTTTATGAATGCCTTTCCCTCATGCAAGAGCTCAAAGTGTACCCGATAGACTTAAATCAACAGTAAGAAGTGGCGTTGACAGACACTGAGCCCCAGCTGAATTGAAATACTGGTACAAGAAACCTAATGAGAAGGAAATAATCTAGCATTTTCTGAACACTCAGTGACTAGGTCAGTGCCTCTCTCTGACTTTGATGTGCAGGTGAGTCATCCAGGGATTGTTTTAACAAGCATATTCTGATCCAGCAGGTCTGGGAAAAGACCTGAGATTCTGCTTTTTTTTTTTTTTCATAAGGTTTTAATGACTGCTACCTGCTGGTTCCCGGACCACACTTTATCACAAATCCAGATCCTTCATATTTAATACTTACAGTAAATTTGAGAGATAGATATTATTATCATCTTTTAAAACAGACACTGAAAGAGAGATTAAATAATTCATAAATGAGGAAGCATGAGGCTTATCTAATAGCAAAGTTCATCTCTTTCCAGTACCCTAATAACACTACACAGGAGTAACCGATGCTTTATTCTATGTTATTGTTTTGAAATCTGAGACCAGTACCTCCAATATGCCTGATCACTAGTGACATTTGTCTAAAATTCAGATCCTCAAGCCCCTGCACAATCTATTTCATTAGAATTTCTAGATGAGGTTTCTAAGAGAAGGTACTTTTAACCGATGAGTAATTGGTGATTCTTATGATCAGGAATGTTTGGGAAACTGATCATTTAAATCACCCTGTAGTTTTGAAAACTCAAGTAGGGAACGTTGGTGTTCTGTGCTTGTTAGAGAGCTTTGAGGGAACATTGCCTGCTCAGACAAAGAGATTATCAGAACCACTTTCATGCACATTAGCTCCACTGAGAAGCACTGCTGGGTCACATGGAGTGAAACTTGTTGGTTTCATGATGTAAGGGATAGGTTTAAACCTGTATCTTATAACAGGGTGCTAAAGTATAGAATCTAATTATGTCACCTTTAATTGTAAGGCAAAAGGAACAACAGCCACAAAGTTTTCTTGCCCTCTTTATCAGGAAAATGGTCTTTGTCACTCAATCTAATTACACAGCATACATATTGTAGAATAAAAGATCAACTAGAAAATATTTCCCATGTCCAAAGTCCATAATTAAATATTTTATTAGAAACTCTCATTGAGATCAGAGTAAGGGTAATTATTTATTTCTGTTTTGAAAGAGTACCTTTCAGCCAAGGAGATTATCCATAAATTTTTCACTACAGTTCTGAACGGTAAATATAGGGCCAAGGAAGTAGACTTTTTTTTTTTTTGAGGCGGAGTTTTGCTCTGTCGCCCAGGCTGGAATGCAGTGGCACAATCTCAGCCCACTGCAACCTCTGCCTCCCAGGTTCAAGCAATGCTCCTGCCTCAGCCTCCAGAGTAGCTGAGATTACAGGCAAGTGCCACCACGCCCAGCTAATTTTTGTATTTTTAGTAGAGCTGGAGTTTCATGTTCCTCAGGCTGGTCTTGATCTCCTGACCTCATGATCTGCCCACCTTGGCTTCCCAAAGTTCTGGGATTACAGGCGTGAGCCACGGTGCCTGGCCAAAGTAGACTTTAAGAGTTACTTCTTTCAAATTATTGATATTTTTTTCTGTCTTAAACAAAATGCATTTACAATACTAGTTACACATTTTT